>BQNB010007161.1:2324-85521 GCA_026074375.1 Tanacetum coccineum | reverse complement strand
AATAACCTTAAAACACGGGGTGTTATAGAACCCATTCCCACTAACGGTGCCGCAACAAGTGTGTGTCATTTCTTTTTTAAGAAGGTTCCAAAATGCCATTTCTTTTTTTTAATGTGTGTCATTTCTTTTCTAGCAAAGCCAACAAGTGGGTACCATGAATCAGATTCTAGGCGACGTAAGCGGGGGTGCTGACACTTTTTTAGAATCGCATGTGGTCCAACAGTGTGACAAATGTGCGCAGACGTGTTCAGACTGATCGCCCAGTTTTAAACGCCGCAAGAAATCAAACAACAAATCATGCTCATGGGACCAGTGGTGAACGATCTAGCTATGTTCACACCAAAGGTAAATCGTGATTCTTTTTTTCATCCGTTTCAAATGCTTATACCAATAAACCAGCATATCAAATTGTCATTCCACATGCTGTATCACACTGTCAGTATCGTTAATTTTCCCTCGACTAAAATAAATTTGTTACAACAAACAATTTATTATAGTTGCATAGATAACTTATATGGGCCTGCGCTCAGGTTTCGTTTAGATATATCTGAATTTTGAAGTATAATGCGGCCTTTTCTTACCCAATCAAAGTACATTTGTAATTTAGCCTCAAGAGAAAGTTGGTGTTTACGTGCACTATAGTGCTTTCGAGAATCGATTTTAGGAAAATGAAAAATTTTCAGAATCTAATAAGACATTTTATGAACTTTTATATAACGACTGTAATAAATCTTTATATGCCCAATTGTGATATATGATTGAAATCATGTAATAGATATCTTATTCGAAATAATCAAAAAAGCGAACCCTTATAGTTTTTACTTATTGTTTGGTGTGCATGATTATGTAGGATAATACATTGCACAAAATTATGTTTTAAGAGGGACAGATGGCAGATGAGAAAACAAAAGAAAAATGGATGTATAAACCTTCATCATCAGAAAAATGACAGAATATGATGCATATTTTAAGGATGGTTCAAAGCAGGAAGAGGTTGTCTCCTTTGCAGGAAAAATGAAGATACAAAAGACTCAGTTGTAAAAATTCACCGTAAACTAAGTCAATAAGTTTCTAGGAATCTTACAAGCATATAAATCCTTTTGACAGACGTCTAGCTTTCAATTTCAATTTCTTCCTAACATGGACAGTTTTCCAATACTTCATAAATTATAACAGCATTTGCATTTATTAGTTACAAACTCAAGATAGAATTTTACATACAGGTGGAAGGATTTATAAGGTTGGTACTTATATGCATTAAAGTACACTTTTAGTATCATAACATAACTACCCCATCACACTATTCGTCAATGAAAACCGCTATAATTTTAAAAAACCCGCGCTTCGCCACAAAGCGCGGGTTACAAACCTCGTTTTTAGACAAAAGCAGGGACGGAATATAGTTGGGGCGAAGGCGGGCCCTAAATATTTCACTTCTAACTATCAACTTTGTATTAAGTACGTATATTAAAAAGGGAAATACAAATCCCCCGCCCCCTCCTAATTAAAAGAAATAAAAATTACGAAACCAAACATCATTCGAGCAAATATCAAACCGACAGTTTCGACTCTTCAAACCAAAGAATTGTTGTGATACTTTTTCTTGAAATCAAATATATTCCAACAATTGTTGTGTTACAATTCTCAAAGTTTTCAAGTTCTTAATTCTCAAACCAAATCTGCAATCTTCAATTAATTTTTTTTAAATATACATGAAAAATATGTTATTAAAGTAATCAAATAAAAGATTGTTACATAGAATGGATTAGCTTATTCGACAATCAATTACCCTAATGGTTTTTGATGGTGTACCCTAGATACAAACATTTACTTATATACTCTAAAAGGTATCCTCCATAGGTTACATAACCTCTTATGCACGTGTCATGAATAAAACTACGCAAGTCCCCACAAAGGCACAAACACACTAGAAGCCCTAGCAATTGAATCCGCTATTATGCCTTTGAAAAGGAATATGAAAAAGAAGAGAAAAGACGCTTTGTAGAATACGAGACTAATGGGACACTCAGAAATTTCGTCCCACCAGAATAACAAGAGGCTACATAGAAGAGTCTAATACAATGCATCACGTTCAATACATAGCATTAGACGCGGGAGGGGGGGGGGGGGGGGGCTTGATGGCGTACCCCACCACTCACGAAGCCTAACCTTCATTGTACAATTAGTTTTTTTCTCCAATCGACTATGGCCTTTTTTACTTTTCATGTTTTGTTGTAGTGCTATTGCCTCTTGGAGTCCTTTCTTACCTTTTATACAAAGTTATCAGCTAAGTAAATAGACTTCGTAATAAGATGTGAGATGATATTCTAGCAGATAGGGTGGTGGTCTACATAGAAAAGAAATTGATTAAAAAACGATTATGAATCCGTAATTGAAGAATGTAAAAGCTTTAAAGGTCGTCGTGTCGAGTTGTAACTTTGTATCATTTGTATCTTTTGCTTCTTTTAACTATATACTGATGTATCACTTATTGGGATTTTAACTATATTTTGATTTAATATGTATTTCTTGGCTTTGTTTTTGGTTATATAAATCATGATTTTTAATTTTCATCTCAAACTTATGATGATTTCGGCCCCCAAGGTAAAACTGCCAAAGCATACATTATATATACTATATTCAATCATGAAAAGAAATAAGGAAAGTAAAAAAAATTTGAAAGAGGGAAGAGTGAAAAATCATGATCTGTAGTGGGCTATCTCATAAGGCTTTATAGAATCCAAAATTTTGGCCCATTTGGTTTGTGAGTGGGTTTAGGATTTGAATTAAGATTTGAATTTGATATTAAATGATGAGAGGGAAAAATAAAATTGTTTAAAATGTTATTTATTTTATTAAGAGATATAAGAGTAAAAAGTAAAAAATTATTACTATAAAACATTATAAAAGAAAGGAAACATAAGTTGAGTAAGATAAGATTTATTTGTTTGTACAACAATACACAAAATTTATTATTATTAATGGGTGACTACTACAATCCAAGAAAATCCCCTAAAGACTTGTAGATGGTTATATTATCCTTAGCGCATTCACAGGGGACCTACTAAGATGTACCAAACACTTACTTTTTACTATCACTCCTAAACCGTTATAGAATACCTCAACCAAACGGGCCCTTAAGATTAAGTCCCAACTTTAAATTCGATGGACATGAACCAAACAAATCTTTTCACATTACCCTATAAGCTAAAGAGCATCATGGGATTTTGTCCTTTTCTGTATTCTGGACTGGCTTTTGGTGTTGGGCTATTGTTCTTGGCTGTTAATTTATACAAATACGACCCAATTAATACACACATTGTAATCTATACTATTTGCAATTCAAAAAAAATTCATTTTCTTTTCCTGTACTGCTCGCAGGCCCAACCACAGGCCTAGCCAAGCCTAAAACAGAAATTTTCTTTTTACAAAAACCCTTTAAGTTTCTAATATTTACGACTTTTTTATATAACAAACTTTATTTACGAAATATTTAACCAATATCTAGCGAGTTTTTAGATAAAAATATACCAAAAAATACATATGGATTACGAACAAAACGAGCCCAATATTGATATATTTTAGACGTGCATAGATTTTATAAAAAAATTTGAAGTTTAATATATATTTAAAAAAAAGATATTCAAAACACACCCTTAACCTACCCAATCAGTTAAAGAACGAATTGAGTACACCCTCATTTACCAATGTTCGATGATTCAACTATCAATTATCTTTGACAAGCAAGTAAAAATAGCCCCGCCGTAAAGTGCGGGCAACATTTTTTCTGGTTAACTGCTAACCTATAAGGCGAAACCCTTAAAACAGACATCACCCAAATACCTTTTTTAAAACACATTTCAACATAATACAACAGACAAAGACAATATCTCTATTAGTTTTGCTACAGTGATTATTGGTTGTGCAATATTTGGCATGATCAGGCTTAGATGGTGATCGAAGAGTAGGATGGTGATGGTTGAACTACCAAGCTGATAACATCAAATACTCTATACCTTTTTGTATCAAAATCCTTCGTAAAACATGCATAATTATCTATTTGTGGTTAAAATATATACTTAATCACCTTATATTTTATTTACAGAAAATTATGAACGTTGGAACGGAAAGACACGAGAATTGCACGAATAAAGTGAACATTACAATGCTGCCAAAACATAACTATGACGTAGTTACCACACTGAACTACGTCATAGTTCAAACGAAGAACCAAGCAAGCTTAAAAGAAACTACGACGTAGTTGCCCCGTTGGGACTACGTCGTAGTTATCAAGAGTTACCAAAATATACAAGTCTAGTCACAACTATGGCATAGTTGGCCACTTCAACTACGCCGTAGTTACATTTAGCCTGCAAAGGGAAAGTATGAATCAGCATAACTACGGCGTAGTTTACACCCTCAACTATGCCGTAGTTGAGTCAAATATTATAAATAGAGGCCCATTCCCTACTCATTGGTATCATTCATTTACAAGGGAGTTCCAAGGATCTTCCAGGGCTTACAAGGAAAGAAGAATTCGGCTCATTCATTCACTAGTCTAAGGGAGAAATTACTTTACTAATTTCTTGTATTAATCATTCATCACAGACTTTGTAAGATTATAATGTTTTCTCATCAAAGAGTTCTTTCATTATTTCTTGTGTTATTTGTAGTATGAGTGGCTAAGCACCTTAAGTGCTAGCCTTGTTATGATTTTCTTATGGTTTTGATGCTTGTTTCCTGTTGAATTATCGTTTATAGGATATCCTTATTGCCTGTTGTATGATCCCTGAGATTTGGTAGTATTGATGCTAGTGTAGATCCTGTTAGACCTTATAGTAGACTTACCTGTTGATTTAAGGGTTAACCATGTACTAGGGATAGGTTGACAACTGTCCTTAGTGCAGGGATTGCTCATATCGTCGCCGACAGTATGATGAGTACTTATAAAATTTAGGAAACTCTTCCAGGAGGGTTTATAGCCAAGAAGTAGGATTATTGGCATTAGATAGATCTTTAGGATAGTTGGGAGTTAATCACTGTAGACTGGCTACTCACACTTCGTGGCCAATGGGGACTTGAGATCATAGGATACATAAGACAGGTTTTGATGCTTAATCGGGCATGTCGATATTAGAACCACCATAAGTGATAAACATACATTGCACTAGGAAACACTAACTGAACTATAACAAAACTGTAACTAGGTTAGTGTGATTTTCTCTCGGATGAATTCTCGTAATTTTATTCCACGTTTAATTTACTTTAATTCTGTCAAATTAGTATTCAACCATTCTAAACTGTGACATATTCAAATTAAGACTAAAACTCTTAGCTCTTGGGACGACCTCGGATTTACCAATCCTGCACTACACACGATCAGATTCTCTGCCTATCAGTGCGTTGTAGACCATAGGTAATCGAGTTTTATAAATTTAAAACTGAAAGAGAGAATCCAAACACTTATGTGAGGTGCTAGTATATGCTTTTTGTGCTTTTAATTACGAGGTCTAGAAGGTTATGTTGTAAACTGCTTTTAAAGAGTAGGTTAAATGCCCCCAATATTGCTATTGTCTAGGTAGAAAATCCCATTTGCTTGAGGACAAGCAAATCCCAAGTGTAGGGGTATTTGATGAGGTGTCATTTTATACACTATTTCGGGGTCATTTAACCCCCTAAATCATGCAAATATGCCCAGATTATGTGCTTAATCGTTTGTTTTTAGGTTTTTAGCACTTGGATGACATTTGGAGGAAATACACGTGACTTGGGCTCATTTGGAGAAGAAACGGACAAGACTACGGCTCTACACCAAGTATCTTGAAGAACCACACATACTGAGCGTGGAGACGGCGTCACCAGTATAAAGCGACGGCGTCGTGATTTTCAAAGTGACGGCGTCGTGGATTTTGTGACGGCGCCAGAGCGTAGCCGCCTTAAAGTAGATCTAGAACCATCGACGTGGCGACGGCGTCATGGCTTCAAAGCGACGTCGTCGCGTCGTTTTTCCTATATATACAAAACCGATTTTAGGGTTTTTAGTGTGTAACTTTGTATAACTTTTGGGAGACGAACCCTAATCATTCTAGCAGCTTTTAGGTCGTCTTTAGGGCCTCAAAACCCTATTGTAACTACCTTTAATCCATGTTTTAATCAAGTAAGATTGTTTATCTTTAATCATTCAATATGTCTATGTGTTGTTTGATTGATTTATGTTCTTGCTTTGTTTATAACATGCTAGGCTAAACCCTCCCTTGTATTTACTTATGATTGTATAAAACTTAGATTGTAGATCCTTTATGTTGCTTCTTGTGATGGATGTGCGCGTTAGGCTTTAGAAAACTAGCCATTAGATATTAAATTAGCATAGACGTCTAGGGAAACGCGAGTGTGTAGAAAGGATACCATCGGTAACAGTCTTCATACTACCTTACCCCTAATATGGTTGATCCCTCTTAAGATATTTCAATTGCATTTAATATACTCTTAGGGGCCTTGTAATAGTCTTCATACTACCTTACTTGTGCGTTGCCTTAACGGAATATTAAATAGACAAGGGGTTCGTGTAATTCGTTCATGACTTAGGAAATACTTACACAGATCATCACAAGTGTGACAAAGCAACAGGATTAGGAGAAGCAATCTAAGGAGTAGTACATGATTAAGTAAATACATATTTTTATCATAAAGTTATCACCAGTAGATTAGAATATATTTAGCTCAATTAGTTAAACAAACCAACCTCTCAAAACCATGATTTTACCTGCTTTCTATAATATAAAAATACAAAAAGAATCTTCTCTCAACCCCGTAGACCTCTGTTAGATCTTGATCGAGCCTTCCCAACCTATTCCCCTAGAGAACGATAACAACCCCCGAGTCTTGCCTATACTACACTACAACGATTAGATGCACTGCCTAGGGAGTTGTAAAACTTCTTGTTGAATTCTAACGACAACCGCATCAAGTTTTTGGCGCCGCTGCGTGGGGAATAGTTAGGTTCCGACCATTGTTTAACTTAGGTCTACAGATTTTTATTTTCGTATATTAGCTTTCTTGTAGTCTATCTCTTCTTTGTGTGTTTGTTTGTAATTTTCATTGACTATTCCACTCTTCATTATAGAGAATGCAAATCCATCTAGTTCCACCCATAATAGTGAGTTTCTTGATCCTAAGAAAAAGTTGGAAATTAAGTCATGGCTTGAGGATAGTAAGATTGTTGACCCATTAGTCGGTTCGGATGATGTAGAATACTTTGATACCTTCCCCACCTTAGAAGAATTAGGATATCACGAGTGGCTCTTGAAATACCCCAAACCATCTTGGGTTAAGGCAAAGATAAGAACCAAAAACTTAAATAACATTAAGATCTCTTGCATGATTGGTCACTTCCTTAAAAGACAAGCTTACATCGATTTAGAATCACCAATTAATGTTATGTCTAAACAACATTACAAATGGATCATGAGTAAAGGGCTAGAGTCGTGACAGAAACCATCCAACCCTAAACAACAACTTTGTAGGAAGAGTTAGGGATTTAAAAGTTTTTGTAGGAAACTTCACGTACGAATGTAATTTCATGATTTTGGAGGATACCACTAGCATTATAGATCACCACCTGGGAGAAGCAGACTGACCTTGTTTATGACCAGGAAGAGGGAACAGTTGTGTTCAAAAAAGATAACAAGAAAATCACATTTAAGATGCCTCATAAGATGGAAACTGATGACGTACCCTACTTTCCGGCTCGAAGGCCTCCCCTTCGAGCTAGAAAGGGATCTTCTTCCCAATTGTACTATTGGATCTTCGAATAGTTTCGAGTGGCGTAAAATCATCTTCAGGATGATTACCAATATTGGAATCCGCCACGCGAAGACCCTAACCCTTCGCGGTTAGGCCTTCGACGAAACTAGGGCAAAGGTCAAACATGTTCAAGTCAATCACCCACGGTCTCCCTCTCTATAAAAGCTTTCTCGCCAAGATAGAGAACGTGACACACAGTTCCTGGAATCATCCCTTAAATCGTAGGACACCCTCATGATCACCGGAATTTGTGGGCCTTATTCCATCTCATTTCTACACCTATAAATAGATGGCAAGGTCTCCAGGTATGGCTAAGACACACATACATACTTATTTACTCTACTTTACATTACAAATCACATACTTACTCTCACGCCGGAGGTGATTCGCAGGGATACCCCCTGCGCTACACTTAACGTAGTGTTTCTATTTGTATTGACACAGGTTATCCAAGACTTGGCAATCCCAAAATCACCACAAGAACTCTTCGATCCCTTCAAAGCCTGATCGTGCCCATATTTGCACAATCAGTGGCGCCATCCGTGGGACCCACAATAATTAGTCCCATTTCAACCAAGTCAAATAACCTCCAAACCACTTTACCTACTTTTCTGGCATGACTAACGGAAGGGAAATGACACCACCACCGGGTTTCTCGACACCACCTCAGATACCAAATGTTAACACCAGTGAAAGATCACCTGTGACTACCACCGTGTTTGCCGCCATTACTCCTGAAAACACGCCATTTGCTTATCGTTCTTCTAATTCGGCCAATCCTAACCCTATGATTAGCCCTGCTTTTGTAGAGGCTAACTATGAAGTTCTAGAATCTCTCCTAAGAAAGCGATGAAGGCAGATACGTAATGAAGACCTCCGAACTGAACTAGAATATTTCAGCGAGGACTATGACGAAGAGCGAGAGATGGAACCAAGACCTGGGCCAACTAGGGAAGCTACTCCATCCCTTCGGCCGAGGTCTCCTAGGGTTCTTAGGCAGCGAGAAAGAGTATTAGGGTTCAAAGAAGCTCCAAACAGGGAAGGAAGCAGGGCAGGAAGAAATGCCGAAGGTAGTAGGCCTTTGGAGAATGAAGCAGGGGAAAATGGAAACAGGGGAATGAATCTCCCCCCACTCTTGGCAGCTCACTTGGGAAGAAACAAAAGTGGTCAACCCCTGCAATCCTTTTTGACCTCCGTATACGGAGGCCATCAACCTTCGACTAACATAGGGGGAATCTCCCTCCTAACAGTACGCTTCTCTCACACCATGCACAACCTTTCATACCTAGTAGTTTGCATATACCCACTGGATTTGTGCATACTCATATTAACTCCTACTCCCAACCATCTGCGGGCACTGTTAATGGGCAACCTCCGAGTTTCCCTTTCTAGGCTCAGAATGGTAACCCCCCCCTGCTGAGGGAACCTCCGCCCATCATCCACAAGGGGGTATATACCGCAGACTTTCACAAATAATGGCATACCTTCGTATAATGGGTCTATGTATCCCACAGCTACCCCTTCGAGTAACTACCCCTTTTATACGCAACCCATGTACACGTCGCCAAATATGCCTATGTATCCAAACTCGAACCCTGCAGGCTCTTTCGCAGATCCAACGGGTTCCATAACCCCTTTTGTCCGCTGGATCAAGGATTATCCTCTCTTAGATGGACTAAAAATGCCTTCCCACATTGGTTCTTATAATGGAAAGGGGGGCCCCGATAATTTCTTGCACCTTTTTAAAGGGGCCAGCCGCATGAAAAAATGGTTAATGCCCATAGCTTGTCATATGTTCACATACACCCTCAAAGATTCCTCCCAAATATGGTGGAATAGCCAGAAAGCAGGTAGCATTCTCAACTATGAAGATCTAAAGGCTAAGTTCCGGTCATACTTTAGTCAGCAAAAGAAGTTCACAAAGACGCATTTAGCGGTCCACGACATCAAACAAAGAGAAGGCAAAAGTACCAGGGCCTTCGCTACCAGATATACCGATGATACTCTACAGATTTGGGGTCTATATGAAGATCAGTGTATCTCTGGTTTTGTTCACGGTTTAAAGACAAGGAGCTTGGTCGAACACCTCTCCACGGACCTTCCCTGTACTTATAAGGGTCTAATAGAAAAAACCTACACGTGGATCGAAGCAAGAGAAGTAGAAACTAATAGAGCTCCGAATGATCGAAGGGAAAACTTCAAAAGATCAAAGAAGTCCTCCTGGGACAATAACAAAGGACAGAAAGGCAGGGATTGGTTCTCCCCCTACCGAGGACCTAATCACAGACTACTCTCCAGTTTGTCCAAAACTTTTAAACAACCCCTTCGGTTGCCCGAAAACAAATGGTCTCGAGACAGGACCAAATACTGCCATTTCCACGAAGATCATGGGCACGACACAAATCAGTGTCGGGAATTAAAGCACCAGATAGAAGAAGCATTAAAATCGGGGCGGCTAGCCCATTTGGTAAAAGGAATAAAGAAGAAAAAAGAGAAGATGTCTGACACTCAGTTAGGCGAGTGGAAGAAAGGGGGAAAGACGCAACACCTGTCGAATCCCTCATTCTCATGATAAGCAGGAAAAGTCGCAATCCGAGAAAAAGACCAGTAGAAGGAGATTACAGTGAAGTAGGGGAAATCACGTTTCCACCCCTTTCAAATATGAGCTCGGCAGATCCAGTCATCATAAGAGCCTACGTGTCAGGAAGACAAGTAAACAAGGTATACCTGGATAATGGAAGCTCGTGTGAAGTAATATATGAGCATTGTTTCTTGAAGCTGAAGCCATCTATCCGGTCTCGGGTAGATTCGAAGACTCCCCTTGTTGGCTTCTTAGGGGAGCAGTCCTGGCCCTTAGGAGAAGTACCTTTAGAAATCACGATCGGGGAAGGTCCTCTCACGGTCACAAAAACACTCAACTTTGTTATCGTAAGGTCTGATTCACCACACAACTTACTACTTGGAAAAACCACCATGCAACAAATGGGGATCATAGTGTCCACCATCCACAGGGCTATAAATTCCATACACCCAGAGAAATCAGCACCGTCCTTTTACAATACAACCCACATAGGACAGAAGAAAAGTAGAGAATAACAAGCGAAGAACATCAAGAAGACGCAAAAAATATTCTCAGTTGTGTAGATGCCGAAGAAAGGATAGTAGTGAACAACCAATACCCAGAGCAAACAATTGCCATAGGGAGACAGCTACCGACAAAAACCAAAATAAAGTTACAAGATCTCCTAAGGGCGTACGCCGATGTTTTCGCGTGGACCACTGCGCACATGACTGGAGTCCTGAGAACAATAATAATAGGAGGAGAAGCTTTCAATACAGAGCACAAGGTAAACGAACTCAAACACTTGGAACCAGTAAAGCAAAAGAAAAGGAGCCTGGCACCGGAAAGAAACAAAGCAATTCACGTCTAAATGGAGGAGCTTACAAAGGCCAACATTTTGCGAGAAGTCAAGTATCAGACATGGGTATCAAACCCAGTCATTGTGAAGAAAGCCGATGGAAGATGGAAGCTATGCGTAGATTTCACAGACATAAACAAGGCATGTCCCAAAGAGCATCATTCGCTACCCATAGCCTAACAAAAGGTAGAAGATCTCCATAGGCATCGACTAAAATGATTTTTAGATGCATACAAAGGATATCACCAAATCCCAATAGCTAAAAGAGACAAAGAGAAAATAGCCTTCTACACGAGAGAAGGAGTGTTCTGCTATAAGAGATTACCCTTTGGTTTGAAAAATGAGGGAGCAACTTATCAAAAGCTAATCGACAAAGTGTTTAACCACCAGCTGGGACGAAACATGGAGGTTAACGCAGATGACATGGTCATAAAGTGTGACCCTGGGGAAGAAATGCTCGCCGATATCAAGGAAACTCTCGAAAGACTCCGAGTAATTAATCTGAAACTCAACCCAAAGAAATGTTCTTTTGGCGTAGAAGAAGGAATATTCTCAAGACACCTCATCACAAAGCAAGGGATTAAGGAAAATCCTTCGAAAGTAAAGGCGATATCAAATTTACAACCTCCTAAATCAGTCAGCAAGATACAAAATCTCAGCAGAAAGTTGGCAGCTTTAAATCGCTTCCTCTCAAAAGGAATTGGAAAAACTCATACTAGCCCTCTTATATGCCGCAAGAAGACTTGAAGATATTTCCAAGCTCACCCCATTCGGGTTCTAAGCGACAAACCCATAAAACAGATTCTCGCGAGACCAGAAAAGTCAGGGCGTATAGCCAAATGGGCAATTGAATTGGCAGAGCATGAGATCGAATTCAGAGGAAGAAACTCAATCAAGGGACAAATACTAGATGATTTCCTAGCTAAAACACCCTCTATGGGAGATAGAGAAATAAAGGATGAAGAAGCCAAATGAAAAGAACCAGAGCCGGAAAACGCATGGAAGTTGTTCACTGATGGAGCCTCAAGCTCCGATGGCTCCGGGGCGGGTTTAATACTGGTCAGCCTAGAAGGAAAAGAATATACCTACGCCCTAAGGTTCGAATTCGAGACCACCAACAATGAGCCAGAATACGAAGCATTACTGGCAGGCCTACGTATAGCAAAGGAAATGAAGGTTCAGGAACTAAATTTTTTTGTAGATTCCTAGTTAGTGGCCAACCAAGTCAAAGGACTCTTCGAGGCAAGGCAACCTGTCATTAAGTAATACCTAGAAAAAGCAAAGGAGTTGTTGGCTAGCTTCCTTAGCTACTCAGTAGAACACATCAAAAAAGATCAAAACAAGAAGGCGGATGCTCTCAGCAAATTAGCTTCGATGATTTTCTTTAAACTTTCCAAGGAAGTCCTAGTGGAGGTAGTAAAAGACAAGTCAATTACACAAAGGGAAGTTGCAGATGTAACAAAGGAGGAAGGAGATAGCTGGATGTCACCTATCCGGGAATACTTACAGCTGGGAAAACTCCCAGATGACCCACAAAAGGCAAGAAAGCTACGAATAAAAGCTCCATTATACAAGATAATAGATGAACATTGTATCGAAGATCATACTTGTCGCCATGGTTAAGATGTGTAGGGGTAACACAGGCCAAAAGCATCATCCAAGAAGTGCATCAAGGTTCGTGCGGAATGCATGCAGGTCCACGGTCGGTAGTGTCAAAAATCATAAGACTGGGATACTACTGGCCATCAATGCATAAAGATGCAAAGAGTTTAATTCAGAAATGTGAAACCTGCCAAATTCACTCTCCGATACTAAGGAAGCCGAAGCAGGAAATGACGTCTATAATGTCGGCATGGCCCTTCTTACAATGGGGAATTGACATCGTAGGACCATTGCCGATAGCACCATGAGGCGCAAGGTTCCTAGTAGTAGCCATCGATTACTTCACAAAGTGGGTTGAAGCGAAGCCACTAATATCAACAACGAGGAAACACATGGAGAGATTTGTGTGGGAGCACATAGTATGCAGGTTTGGATTACCCCAAATAATAATCTCAGATAATAGGAAGCAATTTGCTGAAGGCACATTCCCTATTTTTTTGTCAAAAGCTCGGAATACTCCAATCCCTCGCCTCAGTTTACCACACCCAAGCAAACGGACAGGTAGAAGTAACAAACAGAGAAATAGTCAAAGGAATGGAGTGTAGGCTAGGAAAAACCCATCAAGGATGGGTTGAAGAACCACCACAAGTTCTATGGGCACACAAAACAACTCTAAAGTCTAGTAACGAAGAAACTCCTTTAAACCTAGTCTACGATTCAGAAGCTGTAATCCCCATAGAAATAAGCATAGAAACAAGGAGAATCTAGAATTTTGATCCCAAAAAGAATGAGAAAATACGCAGGGAAGACCTGGACATCCTCGAAGAAAGAAGGGAGATAGCTTCGATTAAAGAAGCCCATTATAAACAGAAATTGGAAGGATACTATAGCAAATGTGTTGGCCCATCCACCTTCAAACCAGGTACATACGTACTTCGACTTAACAGCGCGAGCAAAGCAGAGTTCCAAGGAAAGATGGGACCAACATGGGAAGGGCCCTATATAGTCAAGAAAGCCTATAGAGACGGAGCCTACAAAGTAGAAACACTATCTGGTTTCCCGATTGACCGAACGTGGAACGGATCAAACCTGCGTAAGTTCTACGTATAGAAATTACTATTTGCAAAATATTTCTTTAAATTCCTTTAAATCCTTATTAAAGTGTAGCAAACTAAGTGTTCATACTCGAAATGATGTAAATCTTTCTACACTATCAATGAAATAGATTTCTTCAAAATCTTTTGTATTGACATTCACGACAAAAGATAGGATAAGGCCACACATGAGCCTTATCATTACAGCCTAAAGTTCAAAGGGGTGACAAAGGGCCACACATGAGCCTTTCAGAAATAATACCTAAATTCACGTTAAAGGCAAAAAATTATCATTACAGCCTAACGTTCGAAGGGGTGACGAAGGGCAACACATGAGCCTTTTAGAAATAATACCTAAATTCAAGTTAAAGGCAAAAAATTATCATTACAGCCTAACGTTAGAAGGGGTGACGAAGGGCCACACATGAGCCTTTCAGAAATAATACCTAAATTCACGTTAAAGGCAAAAAATTATCATTACAGCTTAACGTTTGAAGAGGTGACAAAGGGCCACACATGAGCCTTTCAGAAATAATACCTAAATTCACGTTAAAGGCAAGAAATTATTAAAAAGTTTCAACGTTTGGAGGGGTGACAAAAGGCCACACATAAGCCTCATGCGAACAATAAACATTTGCAACATAAACGAGTCAACAATTGATGGCCGTTTAAAAAAGTCACGGGTACAAACCACCCAGATAGTTAAAAACAATGCCTACATAGGCCATTTTCAAGAAGCCTTTGAAGATCAAAGTGACTGTGGCTTTTTCGACAACAACTGCTCCACAGAAGCATACAGATCCGCAGTCAACTCAGTCAAAAAGGGGTAGGAAGCATTGGCCATATCATCACCGGCTCGATCATACTCCTCCTTCGAAAATAGACGATAGCCGGACAACTTCTCCAAAACAAAAGGTTCTTTCAACTCGGCTACTTCTTCGAATGCCACGCATCTGCCATGGATGATAGATGCCTTAACAAGTCTCGCAACAAGGACACCCATCTCATCACTATGAACAAGTTTCATTGCTGCGTCGAGGATAATTTTTGTCACTACAGCGGCCCTATCCTGCCTTAAGCTATCAAACTCCTGTAACAATTGTGTTTCAGAATTCTTGAGCCTCTCCCTTTTGGACTCGAGACCTTCGACTTTGGCATGAATAATGGATAGAGTCTGCTCATAATTAACCCACTTCTTCTCTTCAAGTACAAGCCTGCTATACTCATTGTGGAGACCACTAACCTGACCCTGTAAAGTCTTAATTTCGGCGTGCATGTCGGAAACAAGAGGATTCTTATCTAAATCCTGAAGAGCTTCATTACATTTCTTCTCCAGCTTGGCATATGCCTTTTCCTTTTTGATCTCTCTTTCTCGAATGGCATCGCGAGATGCTCTGGCCTTATGCAGTGCAGAAATAAGCTCCTGATTCCTACTATTCAACATATTGTCAAGAACAGCTTGACGTATATAGGCTCTATCATGTATATCGCAGAGTTGTTCTATACTAATCTCCCTCAAATACTGCTTCTAAGAAGGAGGAGTGACATGAGCAACAACCCAGTAACAATCAGTCGCATCCTTTAATTCCCTGGCAGAAGGAAACTCTGTACGGAGCAACAAGAAAGAAAGAAAACGACATTGATAAAGTAGTCAAAGAAAACAAAAATACTCCGTATAAAGGCTCAGGTTTATCATGTATATCGGGATCACTATCAACATTAAGAGGAGTAGAGGCATCACCAGCAACCTTACTCGCCTGGGCAGGAACATTCTGAGCCCTTTTGTGAAAACCCTCTCCAGGAGCATCAACAGTAAGTTTCCTTTTCCCCTCAGCCTTCGACTTCTCACCCGCTTTGGGGTAAGGAGATGCAGAGGGACCAACTAGAGATAACTCATCCTCCTCAGGAGAAGTATTTTCAGCAACATTCGAAGGGTGCACAGCAGATATGGGCTCCGCGTCAATCATGGGGGTTTCGTTATTCACAGACTTCGCAGACAGAGAACCTTAATTTTCATCCAAACCTCCATCATGAAGGAAGTTAAACTCGCCATCAATTCCTTAGACCATAAAGCTCCTGAAGTCCATTTCTACAAAAAGCCAAACATCACAAAATAAGTTACAAGACGAGATAGGTCAAGCCGCACATTACAAGACAAACAAATGTGTACCCTGTCCACGATGATAGATCACATGCTTTTTGGGACTATATTTCCACGAGGTCTTTAGACCTGCAAGATAAAGAATGGGGTCCAAAAAAGTTCAAACGTTACAAGGATAGGTGGAGAGTTGGGTGTACAAAGGATCTGTTTGAGGTTGCAGAGGAATCTTATCTCTGAAAGATTTTTTTGTCCAATTTATTTTCTTCAAGAAGAAGCTCGGGGTAGTCAGAAGGGATTACTTTGTTTTCAATATAAAAGAAACTACCTTTCTAGTTTTCAAGATGAGTTACGAGTTTCGTTAAGGCTTTGGGCACATCAACGCCTCCCCTATTGGAAAGGGTCAACTAGTCACCAGCGCGACCGAGGTTTAAGTGTTAGCCGTGTTTTTAGTAAAAGTGATGGTCATTATTATTTTCGAGCCTTGTATAGGAAAACGTAGTTTTACGAGAATTACTCTAAGCTAATTGGGCCTTAGTGTCGGGCTTAAAGCCCTCGTGTAATAGGTTCGGCCCAAAGAAAAACCCACAAGGCTTGTCCACTCTATGTACTATTTAAAGCCCTCTCCAAGTGTGGAGAGGGTGTTGCTTCTCATTTTCTTTCTAGTGCAAGTAACCATCTTTATTTTTCTCTCTTTGTTTCTCTCTCTAGTTATTTCTCTCTCTAAAATCTTTTTTCTTATTTTTGTGTTCATGGTGATGAAATGATATATCTAGCATGTGGTATCAAGAGCCAAGGTTGGTTTAGTGATTATGTTCATACTTATTTTTGAGTTTTTTCTCTAGCTTATTTTAATTTTTTCACTCGTTATACTTTGTACCTCGTTCAAATTTATAAGTTTCATTTGTTTTCTATTTGAAAAACATAAATGCTCACTGTTGAATTCCTTTTGTTTCTTTTCGTGGATAATTTCGTTTGGGCTTTAAACAGTTTTTGTAAAACATTTTTTTGGGCTTATTCGAGTAACAGTAAGTTGTGTTTGGTTTTAATATAAAAGGTTGTTTTTGTGTTCCACCAATAAAGGTGCGTTTTGGGTTTTCAAAGAAAAAACTCACGGCTTATGTTCTTGGCCTAAGTGGTTTTGCTTATTTCTTAAAAAGCTCTAATCTTTCGATGACAAATATTCGTGTAGCTTCTTGTGGTTAACCTTTTCGTAGCTTATTTTGAGTTCAAAGAAGCTTATTTGTTAGTGCTTGTCGTGGCTTTTTCTTGTGGTAACGAGCTTATTTTCAAGCTTATTATTTTTGGTTTGCTTATTTCACCTTGTGGTCCACCGGTTGAGGCGAGGTGTCATAGATCCAAGTTTTAAGGAGCAAGGACGTTGGGGTTTTTTTGTTGTTTCGGTTGAAGACAAAAGCAAGGACAAGGACGATAGTGACAACCGAACAACTTCTTCTTTTAAGCACCAAACAACTAAATTTATTTGTGGTACCGAACAACTAAACAACTTTGTGTGCCAAACAACTAGAATCCTTGTGGTACCGAACAACCTGTTTCCAAGACAGAACCGAACAACTTGTTTCCATGAAGGAACCGAACAACTATCAACCTAGTAGGAACCGAACAACTAACAAGATAGTAAGAACCGAACAACTAACATACTAGCAGGAACCTATCTACTTGTTTAAGTCATTTTTGGTTTTTCGGTTTCGTGTGACGGTTCATTACGGGACTTCTAACGACTACCATTGTGATCGTGATCCTCTTTCGATCAACGTGGTATATTCGTAATTCACCGACGATAACCGAACGAGTTTAAAAGGTTAAAAAGATCAATCGTTGCATTTTAAAATTTTTTAAACAAAGAAGACGACAGGAAGGAGGGAAAAAACGTGTTAATTATTAATTAACTTTTGAAAATTGCATCTTTAGTCCCTGGTGTTCAATAGATTTCACCATTCGTCCTTTGTTAGCTTGTTAACCCTTTTTGTTAAAACATCATTACACCGTTAGTCCTTATTCCTTTATAACAGCCCGTTAGCCCTCCAACGTGAATTTCAATTGCACCGTTTGTCCTTATTTGAGTTTTAATTAACTAGTACTCATTTTAAGTTCAACGTTTGTGCACCGGTCATCGTTTTAAGCTCATTTTTCACCAACAAAAGCTCAAATTCTTCAATTTCAACCACAATTAATCATTGTTTCACGGTTTTTTCTTGATTTAGTAAAATCCCGTAAAAGTCGATTCTTTTTACGGTTTAAGTCATAGATTTGTAAAATCCCGTGAACGTCAATTGGTTTCAATCCACAACAACAATCACTTTACCCACTAAAGATCCTTGCATATCATTTCACATCACTTTTGCAATGTCGACTCAACAAGAAATCAATGCTTTTAGAGCACAACGACTAGAAAACACACATGATCCTTTGGCATTAATGGCAAACACTCAGACACCGTTTCACCTAGATCAATCATCACTCATTACCAACCTACAACATCCACAACCCAACAACAACTTTGTCCAACAACCTTCATTCAACACGAACTACATGCCACAACCAATGCAGAATCCCGAAGACAGTTCAGATCCCACAACTGCAATGAACACGGCACTTGCTTTATTGGCTAAAGCATTCAAAGTCAATACCATACCAACAAACAACAACCAAAGAAGTTCATTAATCCCCCGCAATAGTCAGATTGCTTAACCGAGTATGAACACGAGCCAAGACATCAAGATGCAAATGGTTGATGACAATGTTGGAAATCAGGTGAGACATAATGCAGTGCAGAATGATGGGAATGAGGTTGGGCAAAATGCAGTTCAGAATCCGGGTATTCAGATTGTTGAAAATATGAATGGGCTTAGTGTTGTTTCGGAAATTGCAAATCAGTATGGGAATGGAAATGTTGTTACAGCACCGGCTGAGGGTAATGGTAATGGTATCAATGGTAATCCGATAAGGTGTTACAACTGTCGAGGAGAGGGTCATTATGCCAGCAACTGCACAGTAAAGTCAAGGAAACGGGATGCTACTTATCTTTAGCAATAGCCGCAGATTGCTCAAGAGGAAGAAGCAGGGATCCAAAGCACTCAAGAGGAATTTGAGTTCATGACTACTGCAGATGCTCATGAAGAAACAGAGAGAGTAAAAGTGAACTGCACTTTAGAGGATACATTGCAGCAAGCATCCACATCTGGAACTCAGTCTGACAATGCTCCCGTCTATGACTCAGATGGATCAACTGAGGTACCCAAAGATGAAAATTGTTATGATCATGATATATTCAATATGCTTACTCACGAAGTACATTATACTGATCTCCAAACTGAGCTTGATCGTATGAAAGAAAAACTTGAAAATTTCATTATTAAAAAGGAAAAAGAATACACTGTTCTATGGAATAATTGGTACACAAAATGTGAAGAATGCAAATATGACAAGATTTCGTATGATAAAGCTTATAATGACATGCAACAAAAGATCAAACGGTTGCAAGCTCAGTTAGGAGATCTCAAGGGTAAGAGTAGTGATACTCAATGTGCATCAAATACCCTTGATCCGGTGTCTCAGAAACTTGAAGATGAGAACGTGCCACTAGAATTTCAGGTTCATAGTTATGCAAAAGAAAATGAACATCTTAAGACAACATACAAGAACCTGTTTGATTCTATCAAAGTGACACAAGCTCAGACCAAATCAATAATTGACTCTTTGCAAAAACAATTGTATGACACCATCTATGAAAATGCTAAGCTAAGAGCCCAGTTATTTGATAAGGTTTCTAAACCAAAAGGCACCACAAAAGGTACGAGAATGAATACTATGTTTACAAAGCAATCAATCTTGGGAAAACCACCTGCCTTCTTCATATAACCCAAAACTTTATTCTGTCACTCCTTTTCTAAAATCCTCGGTTCTTCCCAAAGTTGATAAGACGAATGCTTTGTCCAAACCATTCACTTCAAACTCGGTACCTTCCACACGAGAATCGAAAGTTGTGCAAACGGTTAATGTGATTTCCCCTAGAATCTTTAGGTTAAATCCTTCTAAGACCTCTAGGGTAGATAATGTTGTTTCTAACAAACCCGTTAAAACAAGCGTTAGGATAAAGCCAATCACTGTTTCACAACCATATGTTATTCATAAGCAACAAGCTAATTCCGACTCAAATGGTTTTTCTTCTACCAGAGTAAACAACACTGTTAACACTAGAAGACCACATCCTAGGAGCAATTCTAATACTGATAGGGTTCCATCTAAGTCTAAGAGTAGTTGCCTCTCGAATAACATCGAGAAAATAGAAGAAAACCACATGAATTCCCAAATTCCTAAGAATCAAAAGCACATGTCATCTGAATGTAATAACATTACGCTTGCCATTCGAAATGCTAAATCTAAAATTATTTGTGTTATGCGTAAACAATGTTTAGTTACTGCTAATCATGATGTCTATGTGCTTAATTATGTGAATAACATGAATTCCCGTGCTGATAACCAAAGTGCCAATGTCACAATACGTGAAAATCAAAAGAAATATAAGGCAAATGCCAAGAATTCGAAGGAATTAGGGTCTAAAGGAAGTCTTGCTTAATCTAGGCCTAGCAAACCTAGAACTTGTCTTAGGTGGATTCCAACTGGAAGAATTTTTGCAATGTGTGGAAAATTAACTTCATCCGTAACACCGATGAATACGTCTGAAAAATCTGTGTGTGACTATGCAAGTACTTCTAACCTCGAAAATTGGAAACGGAATAATAAAAAACCTTCAACAAAAGGTTCTGATTTCTACTTCTCTCCTTGCAGGTTTAATCAATACTAAGGAAAACAACCATACTTCTATCTAATCCAGATTGTTGTTCGTCTAATCTCCAGTCAATGCTGTAACAAATGTAGATTGCGAACCTATCTTCAAACAAAAGGAAAAATGTACGTACAGTCGCATTTATCGTTAACAACGAAAAGAGAAGTCTTTTCGGTCTTGAGCTAGTAACAAAACATTCAAAGTTTGTTAGCTCAAATCGATGGCTTATGTACACTTCAATGCATAACCTGTGCTTCAGATAAAAGGGGAGTGTACGCTTTCCAGTGTTTACCTAAAAAAGCAGAAGAAATCTTCTTGTTTTCACTTTAGTAGATATGATAATCATGATGTCAATGATAGGGTTAGAAAGTCTATTTGGTCATTTGTTTGATGAATAATTCAAATGGAGAAAATCAAGTTGTTTCAAAGTCTTCCGCTGTTACTACTGCCTGATGCATCCGATAAACGTCAACACAAACAAGATTCAACTTCATCTACTTCAACTCTAACAACAATTATCACTGCTGATGGAAACTTCGACTTGTAAATATTTTTGATCTTTCTCTTTATTTTGATTTATAAATATGTTGAAAAAGAAAATACAAAAATATAAAATCAAGAAAAAGAAAATACAAAATATAAAACCTATAAAAGCAAAATACAAAATCAGAAAATTTCAAAAATACAAAAATACTCTTCTCCGACATGTCTCTCGACATCGAATGAACAATTGCCACCTAGAAATGTTGAATTAATTTTAACACGGGTGAATACTTGAAGTTCGAGCGAGAGGTTTCAAATGCTTTCAAAAACATGTCCTTTTCAACTTTTTCTCCAACGAATTCTAAGTAATGTCAGCTTATGACTCGAAACCTGTTCATTTATTACATTAACCTATACAAAGGGAATTCATATCTTTTCAGTCTTGAGCAATAGTATTAATAAACATTAAATTTTTGAATGCTCAATGAAGTACAAAAGAAAATGATGGTAAATAATATATATCTCACATATTTGTTCCTGTGAGCACAAATTTTACAGATATTTTCAAACAAAAAATTTCAAATTCTTTCAAAATTGTGT
Organism: Tanacetum coccineum; assembly: GCA_026074375.1. Taxonomy (NCBI): domain Eukaryota; kingdom Viridiplantae; phylum Streptophyta; class Magnoliopsida; order Asterales; family Asteraceae; genus Tanacetum; species Tanacetum coccineum. The sequence goes on along the minus strand of BQNB010007161.1, from coordinate 63,612 downwards.
GCTTAACAAACTCCCACTCTAAGTTTTCAATTTAATCTATAATTGAGAGGGAGTATAATAATATGATTCATTCTACATGCACTCCTGTTCTCCCAAGACTTAGTTAGGCTCATGTGAATTCTGGATATTAACTTGTTTTTAATTCACTAATTGTCAAAAAAATTGTAAACACGTATGCAATTTTTAAGGGGAGGTAGTGATTAAAATATGATCAATATAGATTAATAACGGATACGATCTTCCATCTATAAGTGCGTTCCCAAACCTCGCATGTGCAAAACTCTTTCATAATATAGTGCATATGTGTAGGAGGAGCTTTTTGGTAACTCTGGAAACACTCAATGTGTCTCAAATGATTTCTCAGACACGTTTGGGAAGAGATGACAAATTAGAAAGGGAAAAGTGATGAGTGTATAGGAATAGGAAGTCTCAAATTAGAAAGGGAAAAGTGATGAGTGTATAGGCTAACGAAACCTAGAGGGGCATCATAGATGGTCTAATATTTTTTTGGAAGAATAACCCTGACATTTCAAGGAATGTCATAGTCATGAGCAAATTGAACCAGCTGTTCTTTAGTTAAGGTGCAAGTTTGGGAAGAGATGACAAATTTAGAATCCATGATAGATTAGGAAATGAAATAATTACCTTATGGGAGGATGATTTGTAAGCAGAATCCAAGAGGGTAAAGGAAGGCAATAGTATATATAAAGATGTTGTGATAGCTTACTTTAATAACGAAGAGCGTATCAAATCGATTCGTACACGTGTCCGAGAAGATTGAAGAAATATTTGAAATTTGAATCTCAACTCTAAAGAAAAACGCGCACATTTCTCAAGAAGGACTTTTCCTTATCCCGTCCGTAACTAACTCCTCGTCAAGTGGGAGTAGCATTTAATGTATAAAGCACACGCGCGTGGATCTTTAATACGGTCTTCGAGTAATTTGGTGTTTGAAGTCGAAAGAAATGCATCCATAGATGCATACATTACATTCGACTGGGGGGCTTGATGACGTACCCTACTTTTTGGCTCGAAGGCCTCCCCTTCGAGCTCGAACAGGATCTTCTTCCCAATTGTACTATTGGATCTTCGAATAGTTTCGAGTGACGTAAAATCATCTTCGGGATGATTACCAGTATGGGAATCCGCCACGCGAAGACCCTAACCCTTCGCGGTGAGGCCTTCGACGAAACTAGGGCAAAGGTCAGACTTGTTCAAGTCAATCACCTATGATCTCCCCCTCTATAAATGCTTTCCCGCCAAGATAGAGAACGTGGCACACAGTTCTTAGAATCATCCCTTAAATCGTGGGACACCCCCACGATCATCGGCATTTGTGCTAGGCCTCGTTCCATCTCATTTCTACACATATAAATAGATGGCAAGGTCTCCAGGTATGGCTAAGATACACATACATACTTATTTACTCTACTTTACATTACAAAGCACATACTTACTCTCACGCCGGAGGTGATTCGCAGGGACACCCCCTGCGCTTCACTTAACGTAGTGTTTCTATTTGTGTTGACACAGGTTATCCAAGACTTGGCAATCTCAAAATCACCACAAGAACTCTTCGATCCTTTCGAGGCCTGATCGTGCCCATATTTGCACAATCAAAAATGTTTAACCATATAGACTTTAAGGATGTAGATACCAATTCCATACCGCCCTTTGTCCTTGAGAATAACGATAACCTTGGGAAAACATATTACTCGGATAGCCTAACCATAGGAACCGAGTACAGAGAAGACGAAAGTATAAGCAAGGAAATTCGACACCTAATGAAATTGGAAAGAGAGGCCAGAAGAAACAAAGGAGAAGTCACATAAGGACGTGTGACTTTGAGTCTAGCTACAAGACTCGTAAATAAAGAAAAACACTTTTTAGGAGGCAACCTAATATTTTATTTTTCCGCATTTAGGAGTGTCTTGTGTTTTAATTCTTTATCGTTTATTCTTTTATGTTTGAAATATTTTTATAATCATGCTTTGCTTTGTTTTTAACTTCGTCTTATTGACAATCAAATGTATTTTGCATAAAATAAGTGTTAGGGAAAAATTATCCGGTTTTTAAGAACCATTTCAAACATATTAAATAAATTGTTTAGATTAATTCGCGTCAGTTTCGAGTCATATGATTGTAATGACTAATCTCAGGTTTCATGCAGTAATTCATACAGGAAATAACTTATATAATCGCGTGCAGGAAATTTTTCAAAGAAAACGAAAAGAAAATTTTCACAGTCGCTGGTGATGGCGTCAGGATTTATCTTGATGGCGTCGTGAGCCCAGCTACAGGAAAATTTAATTTTTTTTCAATTATTTTTGAAAAATAATTTGTACAACATTTAAAATTTGTAATTATCTTGTAAACCTGCAGAAACCTATGATTACATCATCACTCTCATCCTATCTTTACTGCTTTTATAGAGTCAACCCTAAAGTTTCGTTGTATATATCATATCCCACTGATTTTACGACAGGTGTAGTTGTCTTTGTCTTTGATTTATAGGTTAAACTTTATGAGAAGAAGCTTGTGAGTTCTTAGAAAGTTTCATTGGACGATTCTTGGAGGACGATTTAACCAGTTATCGCATGTTTCTTCTCCATTATTGAGCAAACCAGGGGAGTACTAGTTTCTTTTACTTGTTTTCTTTTCCTTTTATTCGTTTTACGGGTACTTCTATAGAAAATTGAGGATAATGTTCAACTTAAGTGTAGGGGAAAATAAGCCTTAGAAACTATTCCTTCAATTGTCATTTGCTTTGTCCTTAAAATGATGGGTAATATATCAAAACATAGCATAAACGGTAATTTTAACAAAAATTAAAATTTTTTTATAACACATACCGATGAAAACCGAGTATTAATAGCGTCTCATGGATAGGAATTTATATGACTAGCATAAAAACCCTCAAATTCCACCCTAAAATGTGAGGTTCGCCTTTAGATCTATAGAAATTCGGGTATCCATCATTGATACCCAAGATAATTTTACCTTTAGCTTGTTCGAGTTAAGGTTCGAATGCAGTCATATGTGTCTATTCCGTCGTTACGGATGTGTACGTATGGTCTTTGTCGCCTTTTCTAGAGCATTGGTATCGGTTTAAAATTATATGAGTGTACCGGTAGTGTATTAAATTCTAGAACTTGTTTTTGTGATGCATCCCGAGACCGCATAGTGAGAAATAGGATTTGCTAGATAAGAGGCACTAGGATTAACCCATGTTTAAAACCTGTAATTGTTATGATTGTCACCTCGATCATATAACTATCCTACACCCTTGCCATGCACTCATTTTTAGTGTAGGATACCCCTAGTACACCCCTCCGAGCCTATCTTTTTTCATGGTTCTCGTAATTTTCTGGTTAAGCCAGACTATTAATGAAGAGTATTGTCACTCTTAAACCAATTGTTACACCCAAATCGCCTTAGCCTACCTTGTATGTACGTGCTTTTAGTACATTATTGTTTTAACTAAAGTTTTGAGTACACGGTTGCTAAGTCCTTATCCTTGTAAATACAGTTTTGAGACGATTAGAATTCATGGTAGTATTCATCTTAATAAAGAATTAGGGAAGAAGTAATTTATTACCCTCAATAGAGCTCAATAAGCTCCATGTTATATTGATCTACCTCAAATCGGGTCATTAGTTAGATTGTAATTATCTAGTATGTAAAAGTTCAAGTGTAGGGGTGTATCTATAAACCCTCGTGATGTATTACATGTTTAAGTAATGGCAGGGCAAAAGTGTACAAAAAGAATTATTATATATAAAAAAAGTAAAAAAAATATACGGGCTACCATTTGCTTATACTTATGTTTATCATAACAGTCAAGAAAAGAAAAATAAAGAGATTGATGTAGAGTTTTGTAGAGTTTGTATACCTTCTCCGAGTCTTTGGCTTAGCAACCCAACCAGCGTATATTCGTATAAATAACTAGCTAACCCTTTCACCTCAAATTCACCCAAAAGTCACTCCCCAAATGTATCCCATCCGTTTGCGTTTCTATTTATGTTATCATACGCCTACACCCCACAACCCTTTTTTAAAGACCTCTTTGATAGTAATGACTAGTACTTGCGCCTAGCGGTGGAGGTTTGATCATTTACCAAGCCTATGGTAATTTATATGCTATGACAGGTAATGAGTGTTAATTTTCCGTTTTTCATAGTTGTTATAATTTATTATACACCCGAGAGAAAGAGAAAATCCAAACACTTATGTGAGGTGCTAGTATATGTTTTTCGTGCTTTTAATTACGAGGTCTAGAAGGTTGTGTTGTAAAATGCTTTTAAAGAGTAGGTTAAATGCCCCCAATATTGCTATTGTCTAGGTAGAAAATCACATTTTCTTGAGGACAAGCAAATCCCAAGTGTAGGGGTATTTGATGAGGTGTCATTTTATACACTATTTCGAGGTCATTTAACCCCCTAAATCATGCAAATACGCCCAGATTATGTGCTTAATCGTTTGTTTTTAGGTTTTTAGCACTTGGATGACATGGAGGAAATACACGTGACTTGGGCTTATTTGGAGAAGAAACGGACAAGACTACGGCTCTACACCAATTATCTTGAAGAACCACGCATACAGAGTACGGCTCATCAAATATCTTAAAGAAACGGACAAGACTACGATGTCATTTTATACCACGCATATAGAGTACGGCTCATCAAATATCTTGTAGAGTACGGTGTCTTTTATACCACGCATACCAAGTATCTACACCAAGTATCTTGAAGAAAAAAACAAGACTACGGCTCTATACAACGTAGTTGCACCGTTGGGACTACGTCGTAGTTATCAAGAGTTTCTAAAATATACAAGTCTAGTCACAACTACGACGTAGTTGGCCACTTCAACTACGTCATAGTTACATTTAGCCTGCAAAGGGAAAGTATGAATCAGCATAAGTACGGCTTAGTTTACACCCTCAACTATGTTGTAGTTGAGTCAAATATTATAAATAGATTCCTATTCCCTACTCATTGGTATCATTCATTCACAAGGGAGTTCCAAGGATCTTGTAGGGCTTAAAAGGAAAGAAGAATTCGGCTCATTCATTTACTAGTCTAAGGGAGAAATTACTTTACTAATTTCTTGTATTAATCATTCATCGCAGACTTTGTAAGATTATAATGTTTTCTCATCAATGAGTTCTTTCATTATTTCTTGTGTTATTTGTAGTATTAGTGGCTAAGCACCTTAAGTGCTAGCCTTGTTATGATTTTGTTATGGTTTTGATGCTTGTTTCCTGTTGAATTATCGTTTATAGGATATCCTTATTGCCTGTTGTATGATCCTCGAGATTTGGTAGTATTGATGCTAGTGTAGATCCGGTTAGACCTTATAGTGGACTTACCTGTTGAATTAAGGGTTACCATGTACTAGGGATAGGTTGACAACTGTCCTTAGTGTAGGGATTGATCATATCGCCGCCTATAGTATGATGAGTACTTATAAAATTTAGGAAACTCTTCCAAGAGGGTTTATAGCCAAGAAGTGGGATTATTGGCATTAGATAGATCTTTAGGATAGTTGGGAGTTAATCACTGTAGACTGGCTACTCACCCTTCGTGGCCAATGGGGACTTGAGATCATAGGATACATAAGACAGGTTTTGATGCTCAATCGGGCCTGTCGATATTAGAACCACCATAAGCGAGAAGTAGACATTGCACTAGGAAACATTAACTTAACTATAACAAAAGAGTAACTAGGTTAGTGCGATTTTCTCTCGGATTAATTCTCATAATTTTATTCCACGTTTTATTTACTTTAATTCTGTCAAATTAGTATTCAACCATTTTAAACTGCGACATATTCAAATTAAGACTAAAACACTTAGCTCTTGGGACGACCTCAGATTTACCAATCCTGCACTACACACGATCAGATTCTCTGCCCATTAGTGCGTTATAGACCATAGGTAATCGAGTTTTATAAATTTAAAACTTGAAAATTTTATTTAAACAATTATACGCATCAAGTTTTTGGCGCCGCTGCTGGGGAGCTAAAATTAGTTTACAATTTGAATTCCTATATTTGTTTGTTTAAAGTTTTTAAAACTAATTTTGCATTTAATTTTAATTTCAGGAAACAAGATGGGTGACGCCGACATCAACACACTTACGATGGAGCAGTTGATGAGGTGTCATTTTATACACTATTTCAGGGTCATTTAACCCCCTAAATCATGCAAATATGCCCAGATTATGTGCTTAATCGTTTGTTTTCAGGTTTTTAGCACTTGGATGACATTTGGAGGAAATACACGTGACTTGGGCTCATTTGGAGAAGAAACGGACAAGACTACGGACCTACACCAAAATCTCTTGAAGAATGATGCAAACAGACCGTGGAGACGACGTCGAGGATTTGACGACGGCGTCAGGACGCAACCGACTTAAATCAGATCTAGAAGATTCGACATGGTGACGGCGTCGCGACCACTACTTGACGCCGTCGCAGCGTTTTTCCTATAAATACAAAACCGATTTTAGGGTTTTAAGTGTGTAACTTTGTATAACTTTTGGGAGACGAACCCTAATCATTCTAGCAGCTTTTAGGCCGTCTTTAGGGCCTCAAAACCCTATTGTAACTGACCTTAATCCATGTTTTAATCAAGTAAGATTGTTTATCTTTAATCATTCAATATGTCTATGTGTTGTTTGATTGATTTATGTTCTTGCTTTCTTTATAACATGCTAGGCTAAACCCTCCTTTGTATTTACTTATGATTGTATGAAACTTAGATTGTAGATCCTTTTAATGTTGCTTCTTGTGATGGATGTGCGCGTTAGGCTTTAGAAAACTAGCCATAAGATATTAAATTAGCATAGACGTCTAGGGAAACGCAAGTGTGTAGAAAGGATACCATCGGTAATAGTCTTCATACTACCTTACCCCTAATATGGTTGATCCCTCTTAAGATATTTCAATTGCATTTAATATACTCTTAGGGGCCTTGTAATAGTCTTCATACTACCTTACTAATGTGTTGCCTTAACAGAATATTAAATAGACGGCGGGTTCATGTAATTCGTTCATGACTTAGGAAATACTTACATAGATCATCACAAGTGTGACAAAGCAACAGGATTAGGAGAAGCAATCTAAGGAGTAGTACATGATTAAGTAAATACATCTTTTTATCATAAAGTTATCACCAGTAGATTAGATTATATTTAGCTCAATTAGTTAAATAAACCAACCTCTCAAAACCATGATTTTACCTGCTTTCTATAATATAAAAATATTTTATCCTAAAACTTAACCCATATCACAACTAATAAGCATACCAAATAAGCAATAAGCTAGGAGAAAAAGGGAAAGAAAGAAAAGTAGAGAGAGAAACAAAGATGGAAGATTAGATTAGAGAGAAGGAGAGGAGTGGTGGATGATTAGACACACATACAAAATGTAAGAAATGGCAACCAACACCCTCTCCATGTGTGGAGAGGGTCCTATTTATAGTCTCATACTCACATGAAGTGTATGGACTTTCTTCTTGGGCCGGGCTTGGCTTATCTTGGGCTTTGAGCCCGAAACACGGACAATATTAGATTACAATCCAAGCCCATTTAACCTGACTAGTCTATTACTTAACAAGACTAATTACGACTAATAAGACCGATAACATTCTTGTTCGACTTATATAAAATTAAGGCTAACAATCTCCCCCAATGTTGAGGTCTTCTTTGATCTCCCCAACGTTGACGTTCTTGATGGAGGTTATCTTGATTTGACTTTATCTTCCCCACTGTTGAAGATATGAAGTTTGAACTTTGCCTTCTTTGGTCTTGTCTTAGTCTTTTCTTATTTGTAATGGCTTTGTTCATTCATGCTTAAGACGACCGATAACATCCTTTCGGTGTCGTATATGTGATCTTGATCTTGAGCGTTCATATTTTGACTTTGAGTTCTTGAGATCTTCCATCTTGCATCATCTCCTTAACTTAAATCATCTTGATTTGACTTACTTGATCAACTTGTGCTCTTGACCGACATACTCATACTTATTGCATTCTTGTTTGACTTATATGAACATAAGGCTAACAATCTCCCCAAAATACGATTCTTGATTTGACTTTGAAGATCTTTGAGGAAGTTTAGGATCAACACTCTTGATGCTAAACGATTGACTTTTAGAGCTCGAGTATGAGTATGTGGTAATGAATCCGACTTCGCTGGTACATGGTTACAACACTGACGTTTGAATCTGCATTTAAAAGGTTATTGATAAACAACAGATATAGACGAAAGTGTCTTTGTCACTTTGTCGAATACGGTTGCAATAACCACGGTTCCCCGTTAGTCAGTATAAATACTGCCTGTGATCAGATAGAATTCATATGAATCTTCTTGACAGGGTTTCGCAGCTGTACTAGCCGTTCTCGTTACCGGAGCGTCTCAAAGCAGACAACACGGTAATAGTGAATCAGATAGTTACTATCTTTCTGATTAAGTCGTCAATTCATTTACTGGACCAAATCGATATCCAGTTATCACAAGTTTGATTCATATAGAATCTCGCAAGTCACCTACCAAGAGCTTGTTTAATGTTGGCTAAAGCAGGATTTCCATCTTCACTGTGAATACTTAAGTATCACTCGGATGTTCTGGCAAGATCTCAAGGATAATGTATAGGACTCTTTGATACCAAATGTTATATTGATGAATAACAATTTGTATTTTTACATTGTGTCCTAATGAGATTTATAATTTGATCTCTTCTTGGCTCTAGACTTAATTTGTGCTCTTTGGTTTTAGTAATCGGAGGTTAGAGCTGAGTGCCACCTATTTAATATCAACAATCTCGGAGTGAGATGTCAATAGATAATGCGTGTATCTCCGTGACAAATGAGACAAGTTTCTTTGGAGAGAAACTCGAATGGCTAGGAAAGGTTGTGCATTGCATCACTGGGTCCATGACGACTTTCTTCAATATCAACAATCATCATTGTGGTTTTGATAGATTATGTATTGACCTGGTTTCTGCCTGAGGTATTTGGAGGGATGCTTTGTTTTCACCCTTTATCCATACATTTCTTTTTAATTCTTCAACCCCTTTAATGCTTACCAAGACGTCATCACTAATACCTTGTTGTGATTGTTCCAGTATTAGCTTAATCTTAGTCGGCATTTTCCCTTATACTCATTCTTCTCCAATCATACCTAAGGACTGCTATTTCTAACTATAGATTGTCCTTGGGTAGATCCCTCCGATTCTGGTTGGATCATAGGACTTATACCTAACCTTAACCACCTTATGACTTCATCGACGTCGTGAGATTAATTGGTTGTTGGGTATAGAGATCAAACCATAAAACCATTGATACTGACATTTTGAAATACTCCCCCTACACATGTGCATCGAGATTCGAAAATGTTTTGCACATGAAGGAAAGAGTCGCACTTAGAGTCTTAAAGAACACATTCTTCCCTTATTTTAAATAATAAAACATTTAGTATTTGAAATACCAATTGATTAAAATTTATGATATGAAAATTTTCATGGGGAGAAAAACTATTCCACGATATTTCATGAATTCATTTTTCTGATAGCTCCCCTTCAACATAGTATGTGGGATACCTCTAATTTTTTAAAACTTGACGTTACAAGGAAAAAATGATATGACACCACAAATATGTTGAAGACGGAGTGAGATGCGTTAGTGAACAATGTATATTATTAATTGACATTTGATATACTGCATTTTAATTTCACTTGAATGTTTTGGATACATAAAATTGACATTTATGAGATGTACCCAAAATACATTAAAAGGCTTTTGTTTTAAAAGCTTCCCCTAAGAAATTGATTCACTTGTTACGATGACATTGTTGAGCATTTATTTTACCAATTGTTAAATATATTGAGGAAGGGAGTGTTGAACACACAATTTTAACAAATACCACTTTTTATGGAAAGATACCACAAATTATATTGTAGACAATTTGACATTGAAAGTTCTTTTTGAAAATTGTGTTCAACGGTTTTAAAAACCATGATAGAAGACTTCTCTTCTATTTAAAGAGTAAGCACACTGAAACGTACACTCCCCTATTACATTCGGGTCCGAGTTATGCACTGATATGTACATAAGTCATAAAGAAAATTTAGAAGTGACATGTTTTAAAACGTTTGAACTCTTGCTCGAACTTCATTTACACACCCGTGTCAATGTTAATCAACATTTCTAGGTACGTAAATGTTATCGATTCCAAAAGACATGTCGAGAAGATTCTTTTTGGTATTTTTGAAATTTTTTTATTTTATATTTTGTTTTTCTAGATTTATATTTTTCTATTCTTTTGTTGGCTTGTATTTTTGTATTTTCTTTTTCAAAAATATTTATTTATCAAAATAAAGAGAAAAATAAAATTATTTACAAATTTGATGTTTGATGGATCAAGCAGATTCGTTTGCCAGAACCTCCAGTTCTTCTGGAGTCAAACATCTCATACCGAGTCATATTGTACAGATATACTAAACCTATCTTCTGATAAGCTTTAGTAAACAGTCAGCTACTGGTATTCAGTATTTCCGACAAAGAATAATTCACAATACCTTTTTCAACCTGTTCCTTTATGAAGTGATTATCTGACATCTATGTGTTTTTGGTACGGGAATGCGGACTGGATTTTCATAAGATGACTATGAGCTACCTTTGAGTCACAATACTTATGTATTTTATCAATGGAAGACTTTAATATGTAGGTGAGTTTGCTCAACCATAAGAACAGAGCGTAGCACGCAAATAAAAACACATACTCGGCTTCTGCTGAAGATATTGTAGTGCAGCCTTGCTTCTTGGACGACCAGCTGACTAACTTGTTACCACCTAGAAATTGTATGCCACCAGATGTACTCTTACGTGAATCGAGACAACCCGCGTGATCCGAATCTGAAAAGCAGATAGTATCGCAAACCGGTGTCGATATAAAAAGCAGTTAAAGTCCCATGTAAAGGATGTTTAGTCGGTTCCGCTTGATTAGCGAGCACAAACAAGTAGCATGTACAATATCTGGTCTACTTGCAGTAGGAGGGGGGGGTACATGTGTGCTCCGACCATACTATGATATTTCGTTTAGTCGACCGGAGTACCACTCAAGCCAGCATCTAGGTGTTTCGTAGCCATTGGAGTACCAATGCTATCACATGAGGTCATACCATGCTTTTTAAGTATCTCGTGAGCATACTTATCTTGGTTATATAAAGATACTATGAGGAGGAACGGTCGGATCTGAATTCCTAAAAAGCATTCCAGCTCCCTTAACAGTATTACATTCAAACTTGCTGTGCATTAGTTTTTCAACCTTTTTAGAAAGTTTTGGGTTCGTAGAACCAAAATAATGTCAATCAAACGTAAATTGCACAAGCAATATGTCCTTCCCCATGTTTAGAATGACATAGTTGGATTCAATAGAAACATTTTGAGAATCCTTTTAGATACCATGGAAGTTTGAGAGTCAGTCATACCACACTCTTGTGCTTGTTTAGTCCATATAATGCCATCTTTTAGACATAAGATTGTCAGGATCATATTGTCCTACAAACCATCCCTGGTTGGTTCTTACGTATAGCTTCAGTCCATCAGATGATTCGGTAAAGAAATATTGTTTTAACGTCCATCTGGTATATTGGAAATGATTTGTGTACAGCATACGCAATGAATAATCGGACAGCTTTTCCACCGAGCCCAACGTGCAAATGACTCTTCGAAAACAATTCCTACATTTTGAGCATATCCCTTAGCTACCGATGAGATTTGTTGCGAAAAACATTAATTTCTTCGCATCGCGTTTATTTTTCCATATCCACTTCATGTTAATGACATTTTTGCAAAGTGGTCTGTCGACTAATTCCTATACATCTAATCAATCAAACTGGTGAAGTTCTTCCTGTATTGTTTCAATCCATGCAGAATCAGCCATGGCTTCTTTGATGTTCTTCGGTTCGGTTCGATTCATAGTGAGTGCGAACATATACATCTTGCCATCTGTTTCTAGCTGGCATCTTGTTCTAATTGATTGAGAAGGATTTCCAATGACTTGTTCTAACGAATGATCTTTTGTCCAACGATGTTCAGAAGGATGGTATTGATAGAATGTATGCATGTTTGACAAATCAACATGATGAGAATGAAATAGTCTCCCCTCTTCCTTGAACCGTGTACTAAATGAAGTTTTATAAATTCGTCGTCGTCAACTTGTGCATTTTCATTAGTGGTTTCTGCTTGAATAATGTTCTCAGTGGCAGTGACAGTTGGTGCTTGACTTGTAGTATCAAGTGATGTTAGAATGTTCAATGGAGGTGTATCTGCAGCAACGACTGTTGTAGAAGATTGAGTTGTGTGTTGTTGGTGATGTTTATCAGGGGCATCAGCAGCAGTTACAGCGGAAGAGTTTGACACAACTGAAGGAGTTCCATTGAGTAATTCATCGAACATCAGACTCAATAACAAATCCAGCTTATTTGATGTTGTTACTATCTCAGCTGCTCGAGGAACATTTTTGTGACTTTAGGGATCGGGACTTAAATTGTCATGTTCAAGTGCCATTGTCGGACATTGTAGAACGGGGTCAGAACTGACCTGATCTGACGCTATTTGAGGCAATTCGTCAAAGTTAACATGAATGGTTTCGACTATTATTCTTGTTCTCTTGTTAAATACCCTGTAAGCTCTTGACTGAGTAGAATACCCTACAAAAATACATGCACCACCTTTTTCCTTTATTTTATCAAGATTTTCACCATCTTTGACGATGTAGCAAAGAGAGCCAAAAATGTGAAAGAACTTAACAGATGGTTTTCGGCCATTGATGATATGGTAAGGTGTTTTCTTATGTCGAGGAATTACGAGTTAACGGTTTTGAGTAAAACATGCGGTTGCAATTGCTTCCGCCCAGAAGAACAAAGGAACTTTAACGGCGCTTAGCATTGTTCGAGCAGCCTCAACAAGAGTACGGTTCCGTCTTTCGACAACGCCGTTTTGTTCAGGTGTTTGAGCAGTTGACGTTTCGTGTCTTATGCCTTCTTTTGCAAAGTATGCATGAAGAGTTTTCTTCAGAAATTATGTGCCTTTGTCAGTTCGAACTGTTCTAACTTGAGCATAAAGTCCTCTTTGTACAAGTGTGAGGAATTCAATGAGAACTTCAGGTGTTTCATCTTTGGACCTCAAGAAGTGAGTCCAAGTGTATCTGGAGTAGTCATCCACAATTACAAGAACATATTTCTTTCCATTAATGCTTTCTACCAGCATGGGACCGTATAAATCCATGTGTAGAAGTTGTAACCGTCTTTTTAAACTCGGGGTAGTCTTAGTGTGAAAATACTTTCTTTTGGCTTTCCCCAATTCACAATAAGAACAAAGAATGATCTTTGACGAATTTTCAATTATGGAAGGCATGTCACAAATAAAAATCATTGAAAGCAAGTTTGATTGGTGTTCAAGTTTAGATGTGAAGAGACATGATGCCATAAACCATGCTTGTGGACGATGGTAGCTTAAGGATCATTAAGCAAATTGATATTGAGGAGTGGATGTTTCTTGAAGAGTGATTGGAATCAGATCTGTTCCCCGAGAACTGTAAGAAGATCATTTCCCTTCAAATCACGGATGTAACATTGTATACTTCCAAAAGTAACCCTAAATCCGCATCGCAGATTGACCGACAAAGAAAAATTTAATTAAGCCCTTCGATGTAATAAACCCTTTTGATAGTTATAGTTTCCTTGAACCAAATCTCCATACCAAGAATCGTTGCATTTGATCATTTCTAACTTCACCATGCCCAAAATTCTCCACAAAATTTAGTTAGAAAGCTTGAGAATGGTCCATCATGTGATTGAAGCATCCCAGAGTCGACGATGAATATAATTATCTTCTACGAGCTCTCGCAAAAGGAAATTAGAAGACAATGGAGATTTGACAGAGTGGAACACTAGGAGTTCAAGGTTCCGAAAATATGAGCACTTCCAATTAGCATTCCTATGGCATACTACCATTTTGGGTTGACATTTCCCTATTAGGGACTAAGGTTTCCATTTGTATCCAGATAGTGGTAAACTAGGTACCACAAACTGGCAAGTCTTACGAACTTGCTCATATAGCTCCCTAATTATGCTTCTATTTTTCTTGACAGTGGATTCTGTGGCAACTGTTTTCTTATGGGATGTTGCAACAGATTGGTTCGCATTTTGCTTTAGTTCTCTAGTACTAATAGGCACAACAATTGGCTGTCTAGTCCTAGAATTTACGCCATTAATATAATGAAGAACACACATATCATGATTGTCATTTAGCACACATTTTCCACAAGTAACACAAACAAGTTTAAATCGAGTTCATAGCCTCAAACTGTCATTACACTAGTTACAACAAACATTTTATTATTTGAAAACATAAAATTTCAATGGTGGTCCTTCTACTTCTGCTGCTTTCCCTTGACTATTGTTAGGCATGACTCTATCTTCCATTCGATTGCTCTTAAGCTGTGGTCTGCTAACACTAGTAATGGGAATTACTCCTGTAGAAAAAGACACGCGTTTGTTAGTTTTCCTAATGTCTTGATGCAACTGTGATGTACTAGTTTAATGTGGGAATTTGTGTGCACTATATACATTCTTGGAGTCAATCAACAATTGTGTTTGTTAAAAAAACTCACATGCTTAGGCAAAATCTGGCCAGTGAGACTGGTTTGGAAAATTATTGGACACATTATTTTTGTAATTGACGTTGACTTTGAAAAATCTGTCTTTGCAAGAGAATTGAAAAAATAGCCGGTTTACCTAAAACTGATTGTCTTTGACTTTTAAAAGCATTCGGTTAATCAAAATACCATGATTATTCAAACTTAGTATTCCACAGATTTTCCTTCATTTTTACAATGAGTTTCTTCAACTTAAAAAAAAAAAAAAAAAAAAAAAAAAAATTAATGTAATTCCTTGTCTTGTAATTCCGCTTTCAAGTCTTGAATTTCAAATATTGGTTCACGTTCTTTCATAAATACTTTGATTGAGTTTCTTTGAGAGATTTATCATTTTTTATCTGTTCTTTACAATGTTGTAAAGCAAGTTCAAGATTAATTGCATGTTTATGAAGTGCTTCAAAACTCTTTGACATTGGTATACTTTTTGAAAGCTCTTTTTCAAGACGTTCACATTTGACAACTTGGTCCAAATAATCACATTGTTAAATCATAATTTCATCGAGATAGTATACACACAAGTATAGTATTCATGTTATCAGTATAGAATATTTTTCTGTGAAAGACGATCTATTATATTTAAAAACTGTGTTTTTGAGTTTCTAGTTGAGAATTTGAGTAGTGCTACTTCATGTTCAAGAGAATTAAAGTATATCAAATCAGCAACCATTTCCTCTTTAAAACACAAGTGAAATTTTTCTAAATCAGCATTGATTCTTCAAATTTGGGGACAAAAATTTCCTTCGATTATGTTTTGAATGAATGGATCTATGTGACCAAAATATGTTCTTTTAGCGATTGTTTGTTTGCAAAGTTCCACTCTATCAAAAATCGTGTCAACACTTCTTTTAATTTTGAAAAGTTCTTTAGAGCTTTTACACTTTTGATCCCATAGAATGGATTTCCTCCATTCGTTTTTCTAACAAAGTTGTTTGTTTATTAAAAGACTCTTTGGAATTTTCAATCTTAGCAGATGTATGACTCATTTTTGACTCATTTGAAAAATATTGTTGTTCAAGCGACTTTTCACATTGTGGAACGAACAAATCATAAAGAAATATTCACTGGTCATAATCAAAAGGCTGAATTAAATCGCTTAATTTTGATCGACTTTCTTTTGCAAGATGAATCGTTTCGTCAGATTCAGGGCTAACATAAAGTACGAATATCATTTAGCAACCAATATCATACAGAAAGAGGATTCCTGCTCTTGACCTTATCTTGAGAACTCTGGGTTGGCAAAACTCCTTTACAATTACGATTAAGCATATTTATTGTTTGAATTGATTGACCAGTTTTATATACAATATCATCCAAAATCTCTATTTTATTTTCCAAAGCAATGACTTTTTCAAGTTCTTTTTCTTCACGAGTTTTGTAGACCTTCATTTGATCCTCTTTTTGTTGTGACATAACGGAGATGGTTTCTTGATTTCATATCAGAAATCTTTTGATTCAAATCATTTATTTGATAAGAATAATTATTAATTAATTTTTAAGATTCTGATTGTATGAAATAATTTTGTTTTTTTTTGCTTTTGCACAGTCAAGTTCCACCTTCGACATATAATTCACATCATGACGCTTTTCAAGTTCATCTTGGAACTTTTTAAGATCTTTAAACATTAATTGATTTGTCTTTGACAGCTCATTGTTTTCTTCTTTGAAATGATTATTTAATGATTCTAAACTTTTGTTTTTGTTTTTAAAATCCTCAATTTCAATTTTCAATTTATCAACTAAAGCCTTTTTTGATGATTCCAAAAATTTATTACGGTTTTTGCTGTCATCAATTTCACATTTTAGTTTTTCAATTAAAGAAGCAAGCAAATCACGTTCTTTAGCAAGATCATCATCATCATCCTGGTCAACCGTTTGTTCGTTATTACTCATATCCAGTGAATCAATAGTGATGTTTTTATCACCTTGTCCTCAGATATGGTCAATTAACAAATCAGGTTGCATAGGTGTTAACGCCATATATAAAAACACTTATATTGATCATCATCAATTTGTACACTGCAACGATCAGAATTAAAGATGGGTCCAGAATTGTCAGCGGCATCTGGAGAAACTTCTTGAATCTATGCCATGTACATATAATGTGCTTCCAATCCCTGATCGTCAGATTCGTCATCAGTGTCATCCTTCCAATCAACTTGTTTTGCATTCAACTGAACTCCAGCTTCCTCTTGCTTACACAATAGCATCTTTTCCTTGTGATAACCTGCATCCTTTGCTCATTTTGGTTTCTGACATTCCCTTGATACATGCCCAAATTCCTTGCAGTTATAGCACTGAATCCTAGACTTTTGCACTACCTGAGTACCTACATTCTCTCTAGCCCCAACAACATTAACTACTCTCTGATTATCATACCCAGTTCCTCTTTTGATTCTTGGAGAATTGTCTTGATTATATCTACTGGTGTTTGATGAAGTTTTGAGGTTGTTGTTGGTAGGTTTGTAGATTTTCTTTAATGATAGATAAATTAAAGCCACAAGTTTATCAATCTCCTTCTACTTTGACATTTCATCATCTTCAGCAACCAAAGCAGGTTCTTGATCATAAGTAGGTGTAGAAGAGTTGATAATTGCTTTACCTCTATTTCTGGTAGCAGCTGGTTGTGATCTGGTTGAGAAATTATTAGTGTAGTGAGTAGGATGGTTTTAAGGATGGTAAACTGGTTGTTGTTGAGCAACAAGTGCAAGTGGATTAGCAATACGTACTAGTCTTTTAGCTTTTATCTCATTGACTTCAGTCTAGTGTTGCTTCAAAATGTCATAAAGTTTGTGATAGAGAACATCGTAAGCTTTGGCTCAGCTTAACAGTGTCACAAACCTTTGCCATTCTGGTTGTAATTGAAGTAAGAACTGAACATTCACTTGATGATTTGTAACATCATACTAATTTCTGACAAGCTCATTCATCATTATATAGAACTTTGAGTAATACGATTCAAGTGATTCACCATCCCGTGATGTGAATTTTCTAAACTCCCAATATAAATTGGTTTCAAGATCTTGAACATTGATTGATTTACCTTGTTTCAACCTTTTAATAGATTTCCACATTTCACATGCATTAGGACAAGCATCAACTGTGGAGTAGACATCATTATCTATCCCTGTTAGAATTATCTGAACAGCTTCAGCTTCATCATTCAGTTGATCCCGTATGTCTTGTGAAACATTCTTGTAGTTCTCCATATACCCTTCTGTAGTGGTTTCTGAACTACCTTCTGCAACTGGAATAGTCTTCTTAGTCCATTTGAACTTGTATGGTGGATTCTGGAGACAGTAGTGGATGAGTTCATTGTTTAGGTTGGTGTCGATGTATCTCTTGATTCTAGATTTCCACAAAATGTAATTACTCGGTGCTAACATTGGTGGACGGTCTTTACCACCTGCTTCCATGATAGCATTGTGAAGAGCATTTGATGTTTGAGTTTGCATTGTGTTATTGGTATTTGACATTTTATGAAGTTGTGGATGGATATCGGATCTTAAGTGTTATGAAGTTGATTGATAATTATATGGTTTAAATAAATTATAATTTAACCTTTCCACAGGATTTTACAACTTTATGATTAACCGAGAAGAAAAGTTACTTGTCGGGATTTTACAAAATTAATAGAAAAACCGTAAAAGAAGAATTGATTTGAAGTTAAGGTTTGATTTAATTAATTTAATTAACTTTAAGTCCAAAGTTCACGGTTAATTAATGTCCAAAGTCCAAGTTCCAAAGTAGTCCAAGTTTGAAATACAAGTTACTAAAACAGTGAGTTAAACCGCTGGAACAGTAGTCAAATCGTTGGCTTAAACTGTTACTAAACCGCTGCCTTAGAAACAAACAAATCGCTGTAAAATATGCACCAAACCGCTAGCACAAAAATAAGCAAACCGCTACCTTGACAAATTAATCAAATCGATGTCAAAATATCGCAAACCGCTGGCTCATAATCACTAAACCTCTATGAATATCAAACCGCTAGCATAGGGCAAACCGCTGGCTAAAATGACTTACCAAACCGCTGGCTATTTTCAACAAACCACTGCCTAATTAAATTGTTCTCGGTAAACCGCTACTAAGACTGTTTTATTAAGTTGTTGGTTTCCATTTGTTGTATGTGTAACTCACCAAACTCTTCCTTCTCAATCTAATATTCTTCCATTTCTTTTCTATCCTTTCTTCTTTCATATTTCGTCCTATGTGCGAATTTGGTATTGCTTATTATGTTGTGTATGGATTAACTAGTGGGATAACAAGTGGTATCAGAGCCTAGGAGGAATTCGTGTGTGTGGTTTGCTTATTTCATGGTGTTCCTGGTTGATTTGAACTTATTTCAAAGCTATTTAAAAAGCTACAAGCATCCAGACTTGTTCTTAGATTGGCTTATTTGATAAAAAAGCATCAATCTTTTCATTTCTACTAGTTTCTAGTCTCGTGTTTATTTGAATTTGTGGCTTATTTTATTTGAAACTAGCTTATTTCAAGCTTATAAGGTCGCGGCTTAGTTGCTTATTTAAGGGTTCTTTTGCTTAGTTAATGTGAACAAGCATTGTACTTTCCTTGTTTCTACATGTCTTAGCTTAACTCTTGAATTTTGTGGCTTATATTCCATGTCAACCAGCTTAATTTGTAATTTCTAGCTAATACTAGGTCTTAGTTTTTCATGTAGCGTTTTATTTGATTAGGATAAGAATCATACCATAGTTTTTTTTTAGTCGAGTTATTGCAAGAAAACAAAAAGAGGTACAGGTAGCGGTTTAACAGTGGTCCCCTTTATCTGGCAGCGGTTTGACATGTTTATTGGTGGCGGTTTGATATTTTTATTGGTGGTGGTTTGTTAAAAACCGTAGCGGTTTGATACAGGGTAAGGGCGGTTTGTTATTTTTCATGGCCAATCTAAACAAACCTCTGCCAAATTTAAAACTTGGCAGTGATTTGGTAAGTATAGCAGCGGTTTACCGTCTTATACCCAAGCAGCGGTTTGCATTTTGAATCTCCCAACGGTTTGTGTATTAGCAAAGGGCAGCGGTTTGTACCTTAACAGGCACGGAATGTCCTATATATTTTGCAGCGGTTTAACCTCCCTGGAAGCAGTTTAGTAATCTTAAAAGGTAGCGGTTTGGTTATTTATTTTAGCCAGCGGTTTGTCAGCTAAGGCAGCGGTTTCTCTTAAGGTTTAGACAGTGGTTTGCCATAGTTTGCCAGCGGTTTGACTGAGTTCAATCCAGCGGTTTGCCAATATTTTAGTAGTGGTTTGCTATAGCCAGCGGTTTGAAACATGGCAGTGAATCTTAGAGAGAGAAAGTAGAGAGAGAAAAACTAGATTAGAGAGAAAATGGGAAGTTACAAGTTATGGGAAAATGCAACCAACACCCTTCACCAAGTGTGGTGAAGGGATTTTATACCCTAGCCTTCTAGTTGGCTCATGGGCTTTCTTAACGGGCCGGGCTTGGCTAAACTTGGGCTTTGAGCCCGAAACACGGACAATATTAGATTACAATCCAAGCCCGTTGAACCCGACTAGCCTATTACAATACAAGACCTAGTTTGACTTTCTAAGACCGATAACATTCTTGTTTGACTTAATATAATTAAGGCTAACACACTCTATCAATTGATGACTTGCTTGATCGTATACAGTTATGATTGAGACTTGAATTATCTAGTCTCCAGTAGTCGGGGTGGTTGGTTGAAGACCTGGTTACTATTACTTAAAGGAGTTACGTTGTAGTACTCAGTGTCACACGCATATGTCGATGTGGATAATTTCAAGAGGTGTTGTACTTTTTATACTTTTAATGGCAGGTATAAGGTACTTAGAGGTTTTCTTCTACATCGTTCTTCAATCAACAACAGTGCAAGCTTAAGTAACAAATTTAAGAATTTTACTTCAGTTTCAAGTTTGGTATATCGGGTTACTTCGCCAAGTGGTCACAACAATAGCCGACAGAATACGAGGTTGGTAAGTTAGCCAAAGAGTTTAAGGGTTGAGATGTAATCAGCAATTCTCACGGGATATTTGAAACTACAAGAACGTCAATGGTACTTCACAGTCTAAGCAAAATCTTTCAAAGTTCTTTAATGTCTTTCATAACTTTTCAAGATTGTTGCTTATGACAAGAACTTCTCAAGTATATGGTCGTACACGTCAATGATGCTTCCGAGAGTTCAAAACCATCATGGGGGAATACGTGTACTTTGATACTTTGATGTAATCAGGTCAACTTCCAGGGGGAAGTGGTATATACTACTTCACTTAGTATGGTGTGTGAAGTATTCTGCAAGCGTGAGAAGATTTGTTGCTGATTTATTGCATGTTCCCCTGAACGGATATTCACCAAGACCAAATGTCATGATACAGTATAGAAGCAGTATTAGTTGATGTAAGATGTACACATGTGAAGGATGACTCCTTAAATGTCAATTGCTCACACTCGGGACTTAGTTGACTTTGGTGTAGCAATTCACATCGGCACTATCCTAGAGGAAGAAAAGTGCATTTTCGGGTCTTAATTGATTTTGGTGCTACGGTTTCGACTTTGTTAAAAGGGATAAATTGTGTACTTCAGGTATTGGATGATTCTTCGACAAAATTCCGCTGTGCACTTTAAATGAAGATTTACACAGGTGAATCTTCAAACTCATTTCAAAAAAAGGTCTCTCAATTTACAACATACTCTTTGCAAAAAGATAGGAAATTCTCTAAGAAACCTCAAATTTTTGAAACATCGACTTCTCAAAAGGCCTTTAAATCAGTTGCTTCAAGTAAGAAAAAGCATGTTTTCCAAACTCCAAAATCTCGTTCTACACCGACAAGGCAAGTTTGGAGACCAAAGCAAAGTCATTCGAAACCTTTCAAATACTCAAAATCAGAAATGCTTTCGTTGCAAAACAAGAATGACTCTTCTTTGATTATTCCAATTAGTGGAAGATTCCCATTCATTTCAAAAAGTAATTCTCAAAATGAAACACATAAGTTCAACAACAAATGGAAATCTTCTTCTTCATCAAGATTTAAAACTCCACAAGAAAATCAAAGTTTTCATAATCAATGGAAAAACAAAAGGAATTTTAAATCTCCGTTGATTCCTCGAGAATTATTTCAAAATGAAACACCGGTTTCTAGTCCACGTTGGAATTCAACTTCTTTTGCATAAAATTGACACAACATTCAAATGGTTTTCAAAATTTTGTAAACCTGTTGGCATCGTGCTTAAATAGGTTCCAAAGGTTTTGGTCTAATCTGTTGTCATAATGGCTGTTGGCTAAATCAGGTCAACACCCGTGCTTTAAATAAAAGGAAAATATACGTTTCAGTGTATTTATCCTTAACAACGAAAAGAGAAATATTTTCGTTCTTGAGCTATTTAATCAAAACATTCAAAGTTTTGTAGCTCAAGTCAATGGTTTGTTATTAAATATCAGATAACAACCCGGTTTTTAAATAAAAGGAAAATGTACGCTTCAGTGCGTTTATCCTTAACAATGAAAGAGAAATCTTTTCAGTCTTGAGCTAACTAATCAAAACATTCAAAGTTTTGTAGCTCAAGTCGACGGCTTTTGTATATTTCAGTACGAGACACGTGTTTTCAAAGAAAAGAAAGTGTACGTGTCAGTGCACTTATCTTAAGAAAAGAAGAGAAATCTTCTTGTTTTATGAGCAAAATTTATTCAATATTTTTCAAAATCTTTCAAAATTTTGCTCATCAAAATGACTTGTGTACATTTCAGTGCACAATTCGGTTTTTCAAATAAAGGGGAAGTGTACGCTTCAGTGCGCTTTACCTTCAAAAGAAGAGAAATCTTCGTGTTTTCGAGCATACTTTTCAAAAACTTTTCAAAAGTCTGCTCAAAACTTTGACTTTTAAGTATTTCTGCTTAGGACTCGTTCTTTAAATAAAGGAAAGTGTGCACTCATGTACATTTATCCTCACAACGAGAAGATAACAACTTCTCGGACTTAAGCTGACAATTAAACGTCAATTCAAAGACATTCAAAGTCTTATAGCTCAAGAAAATGGTTTCTAAATTGTTGAACACAATTTTTCAAGAGTTTATTCAAAATTGTGTGTTCAACTCTCCCATGCTCACTAAATCCTTTGACTGATATCTATTTTTGAGGGGGAGCTTTTAAAACCAAATACTTTTAATGTTGTTGGATACATCTCATAGAAGTCATAATTTTATGTATCCAAAACATTTAGTGTCTGAGTATTATTTTTCTCAAGAATTTTTCAATAAATTTAAAACCTTTCAAAAATTATGTACTCGACACTATCTCCATCCCTCATTAATTGAGGGGGAGTCAAGAGAAAATGTTCCAATATTAATCATGCAATAACCATTTTCTCCCATGTGCTTTCAAAATTCTAAAATAGCCATTTTATTCCATTGATATCAAAAACATCATATGGTATGCTATTTTTGAGGGGGGGGGGATTGGATTAAAATAGATTAAAATGTGATCGTCTTTGACTCAATTACGTTTCTCTTTCCTTCATGTTGATGACATCAAATAACATCTATTTTATAGCATCATTTATCCGATGTAACTAACCCATTTTGTATAATTATTGCAAAGAATTGTTACTTAATCGTTCATATTTGAGAATTGCAGTAATTATGGAGTACTTGGTGAAAGATAGCAAAAAGGCACGCATTCTGGAGCTTAAACGAAGATAGTTTGAAGATTACTGTTCTGATGACCAATACGCCGTATCCATCAAGGAAGATACGACGTAGTTGTGCCTGCACTCACCAAAGACCACGAAGGAAACAAGATCCAATACATCGTATTCAGGATGACCAATACGCCGTATTCAAGCTATAAGGGAATAAAATATTCTGGAAGATATCAAACGTGGTCCCTACTCCAGGAAATCCCCAATACACCGTATCCAACACCTTGGATACACCGTATCGACACCGACTCTAAACCTTATAAATAGAAAATTCAAAAACGAGTTTTAAGTGTGCTAAATCATATTCTCGAAAACTAAACCACAAAAGTTGATTTTTAGAGGAGAAAAGGAGTAGAAGAGGTCGAGCAACGCGATTCATTCCATAAGAGACAACGTGTAATTTCTTATACTTTTGTAATTGTTTAGTTTTTGGTATCATTCGTTAACTCAGTTAGTTTACCTTGGCTAAATCATTACTCTTGTATTAATTATGACGCTTGAAGGCTAATACCTTCGGGTATTAGACATTGTTATGAAGATCTTAATGTTTGGTTTGTTTATCACGATTTATTAATTTATCGTTGAATTGCTTGTTTATGTTTATCATCATACTTGTTTACGTGCTTAAGTATGCGACCTATCATTCAACTGGGTCTAGTCCTACATATTTAATGCGCTGCAACTTCGGTGTTGTTTGGGCGTAGGCTAATCTGGGATAGCTCTCCATACTGTAATTTATATATCTAGAAGGATCACAAATATTGACCTATCTTTGCCCTTTGATTGTGAGCTTAGTTGAGCCATAAGGTGACTGTGGTAGCAACGAGTACGTTCTAATCAATTAGTAAAGACTCAGACAGTGGACTACTAGTATATAAAGAGCCGTTAAGCAGTAAGTGGGTAAAGTCTCTATGAGCTAGGGTTTAACAAGATCACCATTGCCTTAATCCCTAAGATAGATTATAATCAACAAATAAGGATGCTTTATGCGGATGCGTTTAATTGTGATTGAATTCTACGTGTCTAGGTCTTAGGAAGAAGTAACGCCTAAGTCTTAAGAATGATATGCTGCTTCGAGATAAGTAATCCTTGCACTAATAAACAAACCAACATTCTGATTAGATTAATAATGGTTAATAAAATTTTCTTATATTTGGCTAGACCGGTCTTTTATCTTCTGTTGATTTGCTTGCGTGGGTTAAAGTGTCTTGAGTTGATTTTAGTCACCACAAAACCTGTGCCAGTCTCTGAGGCTGAAAACCCCCCTTATTTCATTAGAATTAGGATTAACATAGGTTTAGCATAGGTTTAGCATAGATTAAACTAACCTATATTAGAAAAACCAAAGTATTAATAAATTGAAAGATTTAACTTCGCTCTAAGTGATCGACACCCTACTTACCACGAAACTCCCGTTGATCGGGTACACTGCCTGTTAAAGTGTTGTTTTTGGTTAAGTCGGCAAAATATAAATTTAAAACTTGAATCATAATTTAACAACCTACACGACAGCACATCAGTGTCCAACCAAAGACCACCTACAAGTCCAACATGATATACGTCTGTTTTAACCAGCCAGACGGTTAAGTAAGAATTACCAATCCCGGGCGGGGGCTATCAGTCCCAATAGATCTATTTATAACACTCGCGCTTACAACATGTAATTAACGGTTCATGATATACTAGCAATAGTGGTTTAACGCTACTTAGGCAACACGTAAACATGTAAGAGTAAAGTAAATACTTGTGTCAAAATTTTAAAAGCATGCAATGTTCTCACCTCAAAAATTGTAAGGTAAAAGTAAAGTAGTAAAACGTGGGGCTACGAACTCAGCTTTAACAAGTAGTGAGCGTAAACAATCGACGAACCAAGATCGCAAGTAAACGTTCCTAACCGCGACCTAATTTTGAACGACGCTCTTTAGAAGTAGGAATGGTAATATGAATCGTTGTATGAAATGTTTATGAAATACAATATCATCCATATGTGTTTATGTCTATGTTAAATTAGTAAAAACGTATCTTTATGAAGATAAAAGGTCTTTAGTTAAGTTTACAAAAACTTACTATTTTTGGAAAGTTTAGAAATCCGGGACGTTAATACCGTCCCCTAATATTTGTTAAGTCCATTAACCCTAAACGTACTATGAGAAACTTAAATGTCTACTTCTACTTTCATCTCGAGAGTTTATATTCCGTAAATAAAACTTACTATATTTGGTAATGTCTAACGTTTTCAAAATATTTTTTTAGTGTGTTTCTAACACGCCCTAATGTCATACAAGTCATACAATAACTTTCGCTAAGGTTTTCAAAGCTCAACCGGACTCGAAACCGCTCAAAACCCTTTTTAATATTTCAATCAGCTCACATTTTATTTTAATGTTTCAAAAATGACTCTACTTCATGGTGGTCTAACTCTCTCGTCTTTGACTTTCAAACTTAACGAAAACGCACTTATTTTTCCGAAAAACCATTCCGGACAAGTTTCCTTTTATAAGCTTAAGCCGGTTCGGACACTAAAGGGCTCAAAACACTCGATTTAGAATCTGCTCAGATTGTCACAAAAAGAATTTTGTCGAAAAATGTTTCCAATCTTCATTTGACCATAACTTGTTCATTTTATATCCGATTTTAGTGTTCTTTATATCAAAATTTGCGTGTGAACCTAGACTATCAAATCTTGAAGCTTTATCTTGTCAAAACATTTTTACGACACGCAAAACCTACAAATCAATTTCGGACAGCAAACTGTTATATCTAAAACTTACCCAAAAACACCGCAATCTTCCCCAAGGGTCTAATCTATCCTATCTCCATTCATGATTAACTCAATCCAACAAAACCATCTCAAAGACTAACCTAATCCCATCGTCTCATTTAACAAACGCCACTTTTACGGCTTTACACTTCACTACAACCTCAAAAGTATAATAAAAATGCAAGTTTATTAATAAAGTTTTAAACTTTAAAAACGAGTTGTACAACCTTGATCATATTAGTGTTTTGGTTATAAAAAGTAACCTCAAATATGGATGATATCATTTTTAATAAAAGAGGGATGATGGTGAGTGAACGAGTAGAAGAAGAGTTCACCCAAACGAAGGAAATAACGATACTTACTTATATGAGAAAGATGATAGAGAAATTCTTGAACTTTAACCCAAAATCAATAAATAATAACCCAAATTCACCAACGAATAAACCCAAATGATACTTGGAATAACTGACAATCACAACCGTCTTCAAATCTTGAATAAATGAGCAACAAACAACAAAAGTGGTGTTTGTTTAGGATCAAACGACGCAAGAAAGGGAGAGAAAGAAGAGAGGTATTTTGCTTTGTATGACATCAAATCTTTGATACTTTTTAGTGTCAATTTTCTCCTAAAAATACTTGCAATTGTCTTATAAATACTTGAATTAGATACTTTTACTGTTATTTCATTGTTTTTAGGAAAAATGCAAGTATATGACAAGAAACACGGGATTTGGACACAAAAACAAGCAATATTGGATTTTCATGACATTACGGCGTAACGTCTCGAAGGATTTACGCCGTAATCAATTATTAGTAACGAAGATTTGGTGCTGACGAGGCATTACGGCGTAACGTCCCGTACGAGTTACGTCGTAAATTATTATTATGGAAAAGATAATGATGCTGACTAAGGGTTACGCCGTAACGTGTCGAAGTAATTACACTGTAACGTATTTTTCTATTAAATGTTGGAAAGCCACGTCAGGAGGATTACGGCATAACATGGATGATGCCGTTACGCCATAAAGTATGACTCATCCAGGGACCGAAAGTGTATAATTATTATGAAGTTTCAAGGATTAAATATAAAGTTGCAACTACGATGACTAAACTTGCCAAGTACCCAAAGTTCATAATATCTATATATATAGTTCGAATGGAGCAGATTTCATTCATGGAGTTTTGTGGTTTTTTCCTTCTTGCCGGCGAATAAAGACAAAAGGGTTTTATTCCCTTTTTGCTACTATTTGACATTCAGGTATAGGGCGAACCTTTCGGGGTTTGCCACAGAATCTAATTAGAAGATCGGGAGCATTATTTCAGCATGATTTGTACATGATTCCTCAACAATTACAGTTTGATATCAATTAATTATTTTTAATGATTTATTTGATTTTGGCTTAATTTTTTGATGCTTGATATTTATTATGTTTAATTTTATTCTTGTCATTTAATCTGTTAATTATTCCTGGGTTATTTATTTTTGATCTCTATGTCTGACCATTGTTTTATTGGATATCCTTTGACTATCGTGTACCCTTTGGTTTTGATAGTATTGCGGGTGGTTTAGATCATGTTAATCCTGTTATTAGATTACCATTTGAACATAGGATTAGCAGGGGTACTAGGGTAGGTGATCATCCGATCCCTAGTGTAGGAACTAACCAAGTTACCGCCTCTATGACTTAATATACTTAAAAAGCACAGGAACTCTTTCATAGAGAGTTAATAATCTGTATAGGTTATTAGACTAGTTCTTGGGATAGTTGAAATTAATCACTATGACCTGGTTGCCCTACCTTCATGACTTTCGGGGGATTTGGGATCACCAAAATTATGGGGCAGACTAAATATATCTATTCAGGTATGTCGACTTTAGAAACCACTAATAAACAAGAATTAGACATAACACTTGAGATCAAGATAATTAAACTTAGGATATTTAATCAGTTAAATGAGTTCATCTTCTTAGTAGTTTTCCACTATACCGATTCCTTTGATTGATAAAACCTCTTTAATTCCTCTCATTTATTCTCTTATAAATTAATCTTCTAAAACAACTTTAAAAACGTAACAACCATTTAAACTCATATTTAAACCGCCATTTAGCTCTTGGGACGACCTCGGATTTACCATCTCTACACTACTCACAATCGGGTTCTCTGTCTGTTAGTGCGTTTGTCAGGTGAATCGAGTTTTATAAATTTAAAACTTGAACAAATATATTTTAAAATAAAATACGCATCAAGTTTTTAGCGCCGTTACTGGGGAGCTAATTAGGTTTTAAATTTGAGTTTTGTATATATTTTATTTTAGTTATTTACTTTCTTGTATTTATTTGCTTGTAAGAGCACAATCTACTCCTATCTTGTGTTTGATTTTCAAGAATCATGGAAATGGAGCCTGAGATTGAGAACATGACACTTAGCGAGTACCGGGAGTATGAAGCTGAGAAACAAAGGCAATTATGATATACTGTTCGATCCATAAGAAGTCCAACAAATTATGATGAGGCGGATTTTGACTCTTTTCACCGGAATAAGAGTAATACTTTTAACTATCCGTATTCTCATAACTTACCTCCTCCACACCCTATTTCCTTACCTGTTCAACCTTATCCTAAGAATTATTTAGTATCTACCAATGTGAGCAACAATGTGAACATTTAAAGTATGACTATTGCAGAATATAATCTGTACGTTGCTAAACACAGTCTAGAAAAAAATCCACTAAATAATCACTCATATGATCTCACACCCTAATTTTTCGCTCAACCACCTTACACTCCTGTGGATAAGAAGGATTCCGAATTTGATGAGATTTTGGATGACTTATTTAGAATAGGAGTTGAAAACCTGAAGTGAATGGGACATGATAAAGTTCAGAATAGGTGTGATGATGACACATCTAAGGATAGGAACCATGAAAGCGGTAATCATCTCAACTTTCCTATTTTTTCCGCTACTAATGAATTTTCTAGTATTTATGAACAGGATGTTGACTTGGAGGAGGCTGAGGTGGAAGATGATGATGATGGGGATACTTATGATATTTAGGATATTACGGTCGAGGACGTTCAACGAATTAGGCAATTTATCATGCCTAACGTCCCTAATGAAATGGACAAAGTAATACAACCTTTGATCCCACAACCCCCCACACCACACCACCTGACGAAGATTACGTAGCACTGGCTACTAAATCAATATTGGATGATCTTTTGAAAGAATTCGGAGATGAGATCTTGAATGTCACCTTGGTTGACGAAGGGGCAGAATGTAGTCCTACTAAGGATTTAGAGGAGCTCGAAAGACTTCTCGCTAAATATTTTAAGTCACATTATACGGAGATACAGGTGCACTATGTTATTATTGATACCGAGCCTTTCATTCATACTCAACCAATGAGTCCCTTATACGGAACATTTAAATCATTTAAGTCATCAACTAAACCGTATAAGGTAGACAGGGAAATGAAATCTCCTTTCAGGTATGGTCTCAAATCATCATTTCCCTACCTCGTAGAAAATGAACATGATAAGCTGTCATTTTATTCACTTTTTCGAGGCCATTTAACCCCCTAAATCATGCAAATATGCCCAGATTATATGCTTAATCGATTGTTTTTATGTTTTTAGCACTTGGATGGCATTTGGAGGAAATACACGTGACTTGAGCTCATTTGGAGAAGAAACGGACAAGATTACGACTCTACACCAAAAATCATGAAGACTTGTGCATACAGAGCGTGGAGACGGCGTCGCCATCATAAAGCAACAACGTCAAGATCTTCATCATGACGGCGTCAGAGATCCAGCGACGGCGTCAAGACGTGGCCGACTTAAAGAGGATTTAGAATCATCCACCTGGTGACGGCGTCAAAACTTCAAAGCGACACCGTCAGACCGTTTTTACTATATATACAAAACCGATTCTAGGGTTTTAAGTGTGTAAGTTTGTATAACTTTTGGGAGACGAACCCTAGTCATTCTAGCAGCTTTTTAGGTCGTTTTTAGGGCCTCAAAACCCTATTGTAACTACCTTCAATCCATGTTTTAATCAAGTAATATTATTTATCATTAATCATTTAATATGTCTATGCGTTGTTTGATTGATTTATGTTCTTACTTTCTTTATAACATGCTAGGCTAAACTCTCCTTTGTATTTACTTATGATTGCATGAAAACTAGGTTGTAGATCCTTTTAATGTTGCTTCTTGTTGATGGATTTGCGCGTTAGGCTCTAGAAAACTAGCCATAAGATTTTAAATTAGCATAGATGTCTAGAGAAACACGAGTGTGTAGAAAGGATACCATCAGTAACAGTCTTATATTACCTTACCCCTAATATGGTTAATCCCTCTTAAGATATTTCACATGCATTTAATATACTCTTGGGGGCCTTGTAATAGTCTTCATACTACCTTACTTGTGCGTTGCCTTAACGGAATATTAAATAGACAGCGGGTTCGTGTAATTCGTTCATGACTTAGGAAATACTTACACAGATCATCACAAGTGTGGCAAAGCAATAGATCTAGGAGAAGCAATCTGAGGAGTAGTGCATGATTAGGTAAATGCATCTTTTTATCATAAAGTTATCACTAATAGTTTAGATTATACTTAGTTTAATTAGTTAAAACAAACCAACCTCTCAAAACTATGATATTTACCTGCTTTCTTAAAAATATAAAAACACAAAAAGAATCTTCTCTCAACCCCTTAGAATTCTGTTAGACCGTGTTCGAGCCTTCCCAACCTATTCCCCTAGGGAATGATAACAATCCCCCGAGTATTGCCTATACTACACTACAACGATTAGGTACACTGCCTAGGGGATTGTAAAGCATCCAGTGAAGTCTTCACAACCTCCACATCAAGTTTTTGGCGCCGTTGCGTAGGGAATAGTTAGGTTTTAAACTTAGTTTATCTTAGTTCTACTCGCTTGAATCCTTTCAAGTGAGATCTTATTTTCGTTATATTAGCTTTTTTGTAGTCTATCTTTTCTTTGTGCCTTTTGATTGTAACTCTTTTGTTCACCATCATGATGAATGAAAGACCACCTACCACACCCTTTCAAAACCCACCACGGACCACAACCTTCCCATTCCAAAGATATACCTTGGTGTTCCAACAACATCAAGATGAATCTATCTACGATGCATGGACTCATTTCAAAAACTTAATCCAAAGGGTCCCTCGTCATGGCCTCGATTTATGGTCCCTTACTCAATTCTTTTATGATCATGTTGATGACTAAACTTGAATGGACCTTGACTTTTCAGCAGACGGGAACCTTAGGGAATTAAGTGGTGAAGAAGCATGGGAAGCCATAGAAAATTTTGCCCAAGGCCAAAAATAATAGGACAACCCACCAAACATTATTTATGAACAAGAAGTAGCAAATTTAAAGGCCCAAGCAAAAAGATTATTTAGAAATGTGAATGTTTGGGTTAAGATGCATAGGGGTATAGCATGGGATAAGGTGGAAAATCCAGACCCACAAAGTACCCCACAAGTCGTCCCATCATTTGAGGTATGCACACTGCCCGTGACTTACCCGGAAGAAGTATAAGAGACTATATGAATCCCGATGGAGGTAGAACCTTTAGATGAAACACAACTAGAGGATTTAGGTATGGATACTTGTAATCATGAAATTCCTCTTAGTTCTTGGGAAGTTCCTAGTTTTGATGAACCGAAGCCTCAACCATAGCCCTTACCAAATTGTCCACCCTTAGATATAAGTCTAGGAGACAAAAGAGGCCCCGAACCACCCATCAAACCACATAGTCTGGATAGTTTTAGGATGAATGTAGTAGACAATTTGAGCATTCATACACCGCCTTCACCTCACGTGGCGTCTTTCCACCCTAAGGATACATATTGTTATTATCAGTATCACTCATGCATTGATGATCCTAAGAAACATTATGGATTTAAACCAGGTTTATTAGGACAAAGTGGATCCCTAAGTGTTGATATTTTGAATATGGAGATGATAGAAAATGATTGGAAATTAGAATCTATGGAAGTTTCTTTTCTATGGAAGTTTATTTTCTAGGAAGAGGACTTAATTCACCCGTTAGGCCAAAAGAAGTAGAGAATGTTAGGATTAAAGAAACACACCATTTGGAGCATATAATTCAACAACCAATGTTTCAGCATGTGACCCCTCTCACAACAATGGTGTGTACAGTTACTATCACCCGCACTTGAACTCAAGTGTAGGGGAACCCTCCCCTTTATCTGTTAAATAAGGGCAGAGTCAGGCTCGTGACTCGAACAAAAACAAGCGCTTATTGGGAGGCAACCTAATGTTTATTTTTATCGCATTTTAGGAGTGTCTTGTGTTTTAATTCTTTTCATTTATTCTTTTATGTTTGAATTCATCATTTTGTAATCATGCTTTGCTTTGTTTCTAACCTCGTCTTATTGACAATCAAAGGTATTTTGCATTAAATAAGTGTAGGGGAAATATCCAATTTTTAAGAATCAATTCAAACATAATAAATAAATTGTTTAGATTAATTTGTGTCAGTTTCGAGTCATATGATTGTATTGACTAATCTCATGTTTCATGCAGTAATTCATACAGGAAATAACTTATATAATCGTGTGCAGGAAGTTTCTTAAAAAAAACAAAAATAAAATTTTTCTCAGAGGTTGGAGACGACGTCAGGATTTATCCTGACGGCATCGTCAGCCCAGCTACAGGAAAATTTGAAAATTTTCAAGTATCTTCGAAAAATATTTTGCCCAACATTTAAAATTTATAATTCTTTTATAAACTTGCATAAACCTATGATTACATCATTACTCTCATCCTATCTTTACTGCTTTCATAGAGTCAAAACCCTAAACTCTCGTTGTATATATCTATCCTAGCGATTGTATGCTTGGTGTAGTTGTCTTTGTCTTTGATTGCAGGTTATATTTGATGAGAAGAAGCTTGGAAGTTCTTAGGAAGTTTCATTGGATGATTCTTGGAGGACGATCTAACCAGTTATCGCATGTTTCTTCTCCATTATTAAGCAAACCAGGGGAGTACTAGTTTCTTTTACTTGTTTTCTTTTCCCTTTATTTGTTTTTATGGGTGCTTTTAAGAACATTGGGGATAATGTTCAACTTAAGTGTATAGGGGGGGGGAATAAAACTTAGAAACTATTCCTTCATTTGCCATTTGCTTGTTCCTTAAAATGATGTGTAATATATCAAAACATAACATAAAAGGTAATTTTAACCCAAATTTTAATTTTTTTTATGACACACACCGACAAAAACTGAGTATTAATAGCGTCTCATGGATAGGAATGTGTATTACTAGCACAAAAACCCTTAAAATTCCACCTCAAAAATGTGAGGTTCGCCTTTAGATCTATAGGAATTCGGGTATCCATCATTGATACCCAAGATAATTTATACTTTAGCTTGTTCGAGTTAAGGTTCAAATGCGGTCATATGTGTCTTTTCCGTCATTATGGATGTGTACGTATGGTCTATGTCGCCTTTTCTGGAACATTGGTATCGGTATTAAATTATATGAGTCAACCGGTAGTGTATTAAATTCTAGAACTTGTTTTTGTGATGCATCCCAAGACCGCATAGTAAGTATTAGGATTTGCTAGATAAGAGGCACTAGGATTAACCCATGTTTTAAACATGTAATTGCTATGATGGTCACATCGATCATATAACTATCCCACGCCCGTGTTTCGCACTTATTTTTAGTGCAAGACTCCCCTAATGAAACCCTTCGAGCCTATCCTTTTCACGGTTCTCATAATTTTCTTGTTAAGCCAGACTATTAATAAAGAGCATTGTCACCCTTGAACCAATTGTTACACCCAAATCGCCTTAGCCTACCTTGTATGTACTCACTTTTAGTACATTATTGTTTTAACCCAAGTTAATTATCGAGTACATGGTTGCTAAGTCCTTATCCTTGTAAATACAGTCTTAGGACGATTAGGATTCATGGTAGTATTCATCTTATGAAGAATTAGGGAAGAAGTAATTTATTAGCCCTAATAGAGCTCAATAAGCTCCATGTTATGTTGATCCATCTTAAATTGGGTCATTAGTTAGATTGTAAATATTGAGTATGTAAAAGTTCAAGTGTAGGGGCGTATCTATAAACCCCCATGATGTATTGTATGTTTAAGCAATGGTAAGACAAAAGTGTACGAAAAAAATGTATATATAAAAAAAAGGGTGAAAAACAATGTATGTGCTGCCATTTGCTTATGTTATGTTTATAATATAGTCAAGAAAATAAAAAGAAAGAGATTGATGTAAAGTTGTGTAGAGTTTGTATATCTTTGTCCGAGTATTGGCTTAGCAACCAAATCAGCGTGTATTCTTATAAATAATTAGCTAACCCTTTCACCCCAAAATTCACCCAAAAGCCACCCAAATATATCCCATCCATTTCCATTTATGTTAATATTATCTTACACCTACACCCTACAACCCTTTAAAAGCCCTCTTTAACGGTAATGACTAGTACTTGCGCCTAGCGGTGGAGGTTTTGATCATTTACCAAACCTATGGTAATTTATATGCTATGATAGGTAATGAGTGTTGATTTTCCATTTTCTATAGTTGTTATAATTTATTATACACCCGAGTGAAAGAGAGAATCCCAAACACTTATGTGAGGTGCTAGTATAAACTTTCGGTTCTTTTAATTACGAGGTCTAGAAGGTTGTGTTGTAAAATGCTTTTAGAGAGTAGGTTCAATGCCCCTAATATTGCTATTGTCTAGGTAGAAGAGCCTATTTGGACAAGCAAATCCTAAGTGTAGGGGTATTTGATGAGGTGTCATTTTATACACTTTTTTGGGGCCATTTAACCCCCTAAATCATGCAAATATGCCCAGATTATGTGCTAAATCGCTTTTTTTAGGTTTTAAGCACTTGGATGACATTTGGAGGAAATACACGTGACTTGGCTCATTTGGAGAAGAAACAAATACGATTACGACTCTACACCAAAAATCATGAAGAATTGTGCATACAGAGAGTGGAGACGGCGTCACCATCATAAAAGGACGGTGTCAAGATCTTCATCGTGGCAGCGTTAGAGATCTAGTGATAGCGTCAGGACGTGGCCGACTTAAAAAGGATCTAGAATCATCCACGTGGCGATGGCGTCAAGACTTCAAAGCGACGCCGTCACACCGTTTTTACTATATATACAAAACCGATTTTAGGGTTTTAAGTGTTTAACTTTGTATAACTTTTGGGAGATAAACCCTAGTTATTCTAGAAGCTTTTTAGGTTGTTTTAGGGCCTCAAAATCCTATTGTAACTACCTTCAGTCCATGTTTTAATCAAGTAAGATTATCTATCATTAATCATTCAAAATGTCTATGTGTTGTTTGATTGATTTATGTTCTTGCTTTATTTATAACATACTAGGCTAAACCCTCCTTTGTATTTACTTGTGATTGCATGAAACTTAAGTTGTAGATCCTTTTAATGTTGCTTCTTGTTGATGGATTTGTGCGTTAGGCTCTAGAAAACTAGCCATAAGAAATTAAATTGGCATAGACGTCTAGGGAAACGCGATTATGTAGAAAGGATACCATCGGTAACAGTCTTCATACTATCTTACCCCTAATATTGTTGATCCCTCTTAAGATATTTCACATGCATTAAATATACTCTTGGGGGCCTTGTAATAGTCTTCATACTACCTTACTTGTGCGTTGCCTTAACGGAATATTAAATGGACGGGAGGTTCGTGTAATTCGTTCATGACTTAGGAAATACTTACACAGATCATCACAAGTGTGGCAAAGTAACAGATCTAGGAGAAGCAATATGAGGAGTAGTGCATGATTAGGTAAATACATCTTTTTATCATAAAGTTATCACCAATAGTTTAAATTATACTTAGTTTAATTAGTTAAAACAAACCAACCTCTCAAAACTATGATATTTACCTGCTTTCTTAAAAATATAAAAACACAAAAAGAATCTTCTCTCAACCCCTTAGAATTCTATTAGACCGTGTTCGAGCCTTCCCAACCTATTCCCCTAGAGAACTATAACAAGCCCCGAGTTTTGCCAATACTACACTACAATGATTAGGTACACTACTTAGGGGATTGTAAAGCTTCCTGTGAAGTCTTCACAACCTCCACATAAGAACACCCGAATGGTGTCTATTGCTATTTCCACCCACACTTGATCCTAAGTGAGGGGATGGACACCCGATTACCTAGTAAATAAGGGTGAAGTCAAGCTAGAGACTCAAACAAAAAACAAGCGCTTCGTGGGAGGCACCCCTACCTATCTTTTAATTTATGTTTTGTCTTGTTTCATTTCATTCCTGCAGATTAGTTGGGTTTGTATGTTTCTTACTTGGTTTTGCAGGGGGTCTAACTATAAGGGGATGGAATTCGAGGTCTCCTGAACTCGTTTTATGTGGTTAATTATTTGCTAATATACAACAGGTTACGGCGTAACTCATATAGTTACGGCGTAATCAAAGTTGTTATGGTATAATGCTTTCTATGATTATGCCGTAACTTGATCTAATAAAATTTTCAAAAATTGGCAACCAAATCATTACGGCGTAACTCATGCGATGGTTATGCCGTAATCCCTTCCTGCAACCATTAAATTGTATGAAGTTTTACAAACTGTGTATATTGGTAAATGAACTTTGTGGGTATGTTCTCTGGAAACCTTCACGAGATTTCACTCGTCCACTTGGGCCACCAAGTGGTTTAAAAGGCTTGTTGCATACGCTAAATGCAACCGTGATTCCTACGAAAGTGAGTTAGGATTGTATTCCTTGTATCATCATTCTATACATTTCGTGCTATTATGCTTTTATCCGGATTTATACTTTTGGTATTAGTCTTTCTTGCAGCTATATAAGTTATGCACAGGATGAGGTGCTTGGATACTAAACAGGTGGTTGGTAAAGTTGGATGCTATACAGGTGGTTGGTATCATCATTCTATACATTTCGGACTAGTTGGATGCTATACAGGTGGTTGGTAAAGTTGCCTGTGATGTTGGATATTGCTCGAGGAACCAGACTTGGAGCATGGCTTAGAGCATGCTGTCTCTTCATCATAACAAACAAATCCAGGGGAGTTTCTTGTTCTAATTCTACTCTTTTCTGTTTATTTCATTTCCTTAAACGTACAATAAGGACATTGTACAAAACAAGTGGGTGGATGGGAGTAGAATTATCACTTGACCTATTCTTTTCTTTGCTTTTCTAGTTTTATTTGAAAAATGGTGCCAAATTTAAATTTTTTGACATGTTTTTCTTACTGAACTAAAATTAATCTTTGCCGAATGCACATTTACCTTATATTTCTATTGGTGAGGTTTAAGCTTGATGATCCGTTTTCATCCATATTACAAAAATCCACCAAAATATTATGTGTGCTAGTAGTATTGTAGACTTTAGAACTTGGCATGTACATCATTTCGAGACCTAATTGATTAGCAAGAATAGATGGTTCGAGAAGGCAACATTTAGGAATTCACCCAAATAAGCCTATATGTGTGTGTTTATCGACTTGTTACACTGACTTGTCGACCTCCCGTGTTAAAAACCCTTTTGTTCCACTCATCATTAGTGCAAGATACCCCTAGATCACCCTTGTTAAGCCAATCTATGTTTTCACCCATTGTTATATGTTTCGTTACACCATTTCGCCTTAGCCAACCCTGTAGTCTATATTTATTCTTGTGTTGAAATTTCTGGCTACCTAAGTCAATAGTTCAGGAAAATGGTTCGAAGATTGACACTTACGTTGAAGACATATTATTATGATCATCGAAGACCCCCCGGTATTGTCACTTTCGATACTGTTTATCTCAAGTGGGGGGATATGTGATATATAAAGGAGTATTGTAAAAAAAAGAGAAAGAAAAGGTGGTGCAACTATAAGCCACCTAGTGATCTAACTCATGATGTTGGTTACATAATTAAAGCCAACTAAATAAAAGGGTGGTGCAACTATAAGCCACCTAGTGATTATGGGGATGGTGCAATTATAAGCCATCCAAAGTATAAAGGTGGTGTAACTATAAGCCACCTAGTGAAGAATGGGTTAGCACGCTCCACAAGATCTCATTATTAGCTAACCCATATTGATAATATGATCAGATTTTCGCACTCGAAGACTTGGACTATGGATGGATAGTAGCCGGTTATGGATACCTTAGATTATATATGACTATTTATTTTGTGTTTTTGTCTTAACACCAATTAAATGTGTATCCCATGTCTATCGTAACCCTTATATCATCCAATAAACCTGTATTATATCACCCATGTTGCCTTTAAGAATTGTTTAGGCCCTAATTCTAATGGGTACGGATTTGTGTACTTCCAAAGATTATGATAAAATACATGCTATGACTATACTGTTGAGCGATCACCTCAAAAATGAACACTTAGACTAGTTGAGAGTTGAGTGATTTTTGATCCCCTTTTCGTGAAGTGTTCGGCTTTGATGTTTCTAGCATAAGTCTTTTATAGATTCATTTCTTTGAGTTAAATCAGAGAAATCTTTTTATAAACTATTCTAGCAGGTCTACTTGAGGGCAAGCAGAAGTCAAGTGGGAGTATATTTGATGACATCAAATATTTGATACTTTTTAGTGTCAATTTTCTCCTAAAAATACTTGTAATTGTCTTATAAATACTTGAATTAGTTACTTTTACTGTTATTTCATTGTTTTCTGGAAAAATGCAAGTATATGACAAGAAACACGGGATTTAGACACAAAAATGAGTAATATTGGATTTTCATGACATTACGGCGTAACGTCCCGGAGGATTTACACCGTAATCAATTATTAATAACGAAGATTTGGTGTTGACGAGGCATTACGGCGTAACGTCCCGTACGAGTTACACCGTAAATTATTATTATGGAAAAGATAATGATGTTGACTAAGGGTTATGGCGTAACATGTCGAAGTAATTACGCCGTAACATATTTTTCTATTAAATGTTGGAAAGCCACATCAGGAGGATTACGGTGTAACCTGGACGATGTCGTTACGCCGCAAATTATGACTCATCCAGGACCTGAAGTGTATAATTATTATGAAGTTTCAAGGATCAAATATAAAGTTGCAACTACGATGGAGGACTAAACTTGCCAAGTACCCAAAGTTCATAATATCTATATATATAGTTCGAATGGAGCAGATTGCATTCATGGAGTTTTGTGGTTTTCTCCTTCTTGCTGACGAGTAAAGACAAAAGGGTTTTATTCCCTTTTTGCTACAATTCGACATTTGGGTAAAGGGCGAACCATTCGAGGTTCGCCACGGAATCCAACTAGAAGATCGGGAGCATTATTTTAGCATGATTTGTACATGATTCCTCAAAAATTATAATTTAATTTCAATTAATTATTTTTAATGATTTATTTGATCTCGGATTAATTTGTTGATGCTTGATATTTATTATGTTTAATTTTGTTCTTGTCATTTAATTTGTTAATTATTCCTGGGTTATTTATTTTTTATCTCTTTGTTTGACAATTGTTTTATTGGATATCCTTTGACTATCGTGTACCCTTGAGTTTTGGTAGTATTGCGGGTGGTTTAGATCATGTTAATCCTGTTATTAGATTACCACTTGAACATGGGATTAGCAAGGTACTAGGGTAGGTGATCATCCGATCCCTAGTGTAGGAACTAACCAAGTTACCACCTCTATGACTTAATATACTTAAAAAGCACAAGAACTCTTTCAGAAAGAGTTAATAATCTGTATAGGTTATTAGACTAGTTCTTGGGATAGTTGGAATTAATCACTATGACTTGGTTGCCCTACCTTTGTGACTTTCGGGGGATTCGAGATCACAGGAATTATAGGGCAGACTAAATATATCTATTCAGGTCTGTTGACTTTAGAAACCACTAATAAAACAAGAATTAGACATAGCACTTGAGATCAAGATAATTAAACTTATGATATTTAATTAGTTAAATGGGTTTTTCTTCTTAGTAGTTTTCCACTATACCGATTTCTTTGATTGATAAAACCTCTTTAATTCCTCTCATTTATTCTCTTACAAATTAATATTCTAAAACAACTTTAAAAATGTCATAACCATTTAAACTCAAATTTAAACCGCCCTTTAGCTCTTGAGACGACATCGGATTTACCATCTCTACACTACTTACGATCGGGTTCTCTGCCTGTTAGTGTGTTTTTCAGATGAATCGAGTTTTATAAATCTAAAACTTAAATAAATATATTTTAAAATAAATACGCATCACTAGTGTGAAAAAAGAAATGAGAGAAATGAAGGATAAGAAGGAATAAATAAGTCTAGATTCATTGAATGTGAATTGAACCTAGATCCTTCCAAAGGACTCTTAGGACCAAAGGTGTACCAAAGGAACAAAAATGCTAAAAT
Organism: Tanacetum coccineum; assembly: GCA_026074375.1. Lineage (NCBI taxonomy): Eukaryota > Viridiplantae > Streptophyta > Magnoliopsida > Asterales > Asteraceae > Tanacetum > Tanacetum coccineum. Next base: position 23,019 of record BQNB010007161.1, on the reverse strand, counting down.
TGGGGAGTGGTGTTGGCAAGGAGGAGGGGCATAAGGGAGAAAGGGGAGGGGACAAAGTTGCCGAACATTGATTCTTTTCACTAGATATTTTCTTTAGGATTTTCAAGATATTTAAGCTTGCTTTTATATTTATTTCTAGTAAATACGCAATACCCGAAAAGTCAAAAATATGCGACTTTCGAAACTAAAATGCAAAATTTTAAATATATACACGATAGATAGAAACGCGCCAGTCTTCTAAAGACTATGTTATTTTCAGAGTCGGAACGCATCCGATAATGTTTCTCAGTTACACGCAGGATAACTTGGTTTTTGGTCAAGTCAACACGTAACTTATGAAAAGTCAAATTTATGCACGAAAAGTCAAAGATTTTGACCTGGAAATTTTATGGAGTGTCACATCCTTTCCTCGTTAAAAGAGCTTTGTCCTCAAAGCTTAAGTCGTGTCGTTCGGTGCAGTTACAGGTTTTGGAACAAATGCGGGTACTTCTTCTGGAATTGGTCTTCACGTTCCCAAGTAAACTCAAGTCCTCTCCTTGAGTTCCATTTGACGTTGACGATAGGAATACGACTCTAATTTAGACGTTTGACCTCACGGTCCATTATTTCAACTGGTTCTTCAATGAAGTACAGCTTGTCGTCGATTTGAATTTTGTCTATCGGAATGATAAGTGTTTCGTCAGATAAACACTTCTTCAGGTTCGAGACAAGAAAAGTGCTATGCACTCGGCTTAGTTGTTTTGGGAGTTTGATTCGATAAGCAATCGTTCTCACTTTAGCAAGAACCTTGAAAGGTCCAATGTACCGAGGGTTCAGCTTTCCCCATTTGCCAAAATGGATCACCCCTTTCCATGGTGAAACCTTCAGCATGACTTTATCACCCACTTGGAACTCAAGTGCTCTACGCCTCACGTCATCGTAGCTCTTTTGGCTATCACGAACAGCTTAAATTCGGCTCTTGATTTGAATAATCTTCTCAGTTGTTTCATGAAAGATCTCGGGGCCAGTGAGTTGGCTATCTCCAACCTCAGCCAATAGATAGGTGTTGGACACTTACGACCATACAATGCCTCAAATGGAGCAGCCTTAATGCTCTTGTGATAATTGTTGTTGTATGAAAATTCCACTAAGGGTAGATGTCTATCCCAACCCTTTCCAAAATTAATCACACAGGCACGTAGCATATCTTCTAACGTTTGGATGGTCCTTTCACTTTGATCGTCGTTTTGAGGATGATAAGCTGTGCTCATATCTAGTTGCGTACCTAGAGCTTTATGAAGTGACTGCCAGAAATGAGAAGTAAAACTGCTATCTCGATCGGAGATGATCAAAACTGGCACTCCATGCCTCGAGACTACTTTCTTTAAGTACTATCTCGTTAACTTCTCCATTAAATCGGTTTCTTTCATTGGCAGAAAATGAGCAGATTTAGTAAGGCGGTCAACGATTACCCAAATCGTGTCTTGACTTGTCGACATTTTTAGCAGCTTAGTAATGAAATCCATTGTAATCTTTTCCCACTTCCATTGTGGGATCTCAGGCTGAACCAACAAACTAGATGGCTTTTGGTATTCTGCCTTAACCTTGGCACATGTCAGACACATACTAACGTAGCTGGCAATCTCAGCTTTCATATTGGGCCACCTGATGACATCAAATAACGTCTATTTTATATCATCATTTATCCCATGTAAATAACCCATATTTTATTATTATTGCAAGAATTGGTACTTAATTGTTTATATTTGTTATTTGTAGTAATTATCGAGTAGTTGGCAAAAGATGGAGAAAATGACGTGTTTTGGAGCATAAACGAAGAGTTTCAGAAAGTCGCTGATTCTGACATCAATGCGCCGTATCATTCTAGAAGCATACGCCGTATCTGAAGACTTTGAAGAACTCAAGACCATTGCCTGACTTTGAAGAATACGCCATTGATACGGCGTATATGATACTTTGGTCAAAAATCAAGAAAAACACATTTTCAGCCAATATTCCGTATCCAAAAACCCCAATACTCCGTATTGGTCAATACTCCGTATCCAAGAAATCGGATATGGCGTATTGGTCAATACGCCGTATCCAAAAATCAGATACGGCGTATCCAAATTCTTGCGCAAGAATTTTGGAATATTTTATTCTTGGAGCCCACGCCAAGTCATCCAATACACCGTATTGAGCTTCTCAATACGCCGTATCGAACCGCCTACCAGACCCTATAAATATAGATGACCCTAAACTCAATTTTAGGGATGCAAGTGAATCCGTAAACCACAAAGTCGACCAAGAGACGATTAGAAGAGCATAGAAGGTCAGAAAAGAGCCTCAAGATCATATGAAAACTCTTGTAATCTTTGTGCAACCAAATACGCATTCGATTAAGGTTTCTTTATTTTAATAGTTCATATTTCAAACCGTGTGTATTTTTACAATGACTATCGGCTGATACCTTTAGGTATCAGCCATGTTTATGAAGATCTAATGTTTGGTTTGTTTATCTCGATTACTTGATTTATCGTTGATTGTTGTTTATGTTTATCAATTTATATTCGTTTACGTGCTTAAGTATGCGACATATCATTCAACGGGGTATAGTCCTACATATTTAATGCGCTACAACTTCGGTGTTGTTTGGGCGTAGGCTAAGAGTCCGGGATAGCTCTCCATATTGCAATTTATATATCTAGAATCATAGGATCACAAATATTGACCTATCTTTGCCATCTTTGCTTAGATTAGTGGCTTAGTTGAGCCATAAGGGTGGACGCTTGGTCAATCAGACGAGTACGTTCTTATTCCTTGTAAGACTCGAAAGTGACTACTGTATATAAAGAGCCATTAAGCAGTAAGTGGGTAAAGTCTCGATGAGCTAGGGTTTAGTAAGAGCACCATTACTTAGATCCTAAGATAGATTATAATCAACATAAGGATGCTTTATGCGGATGCGTCTAATTGTGACAGAATTAGCATGTCTAGGTCTTAGGAAGAAGTACCGCCTAAGTCTAGGAATGATATGCCCTTCGAGATAAGACAATCATTGCACTAAATAAACAAACTGCGTTTTATCTAGTTTATTCATGTGTTGATTATCATTTTCCTTACATTAGGTTTTTCGACGCGTCTCTATCGTTGTTTGTATCTTGTGTGTCGTTTATTGCTTTACGTGTCATCAAATTTAGGTTTAGATACCACAAAACCATGCCAGTCTCTCAGGCCGAAACCCCCCTTTTTGCATTAGTTTTAGGTTTAACTTAGACAACTAAAATACTGATATAATTAGGAATTAACGCTCTCGCTCTTAGTAGTTCGATTCCTTTACTTTACACACTTAAACTATAATTGACCGGGTACAATGCCCGTGGGTAAAGTGTTGTTTTTAGGTATAGTCGGCATAAAATAAATTGTAAAACTTGATACATAAATAACACCTACACAACGACACATCAAGTTTTTGGCGCCGTTGCCGGGGAGTGAAGTTTTTTAATTCTTTTTTATTAGTATTTTTAGTTTAGTATAGTTTAGATTAATTTGCATATTTGTGTGTTTGTTTTGTGGGTTTGATTTCTGCATTGTATATTTTTGACAATTTTGTGTGTTTGTGAGTTTTTCTGAATTATTTCTGTACGCCTGTAATTTTTCTTGTGTCGTATCCACCTCAATACGGCATTGTCATTTTCTTAGATTCGGCGTGTTATAAATTTTTTTCACAAAACCTATACAGGTATTCGACTCTATTTTCAATACGGCGTATTTCCAAAGTTCACGTATACGGAGTATTAAGCTATTTGACAGTTTTCTTTCCTAGCAAATTTATTATAGGTTAAAATGGAAGACCCCAAACATTACTATGGAGGAGTATATCAGGCTTGAGGAAGAAAAAGCTCGTAGGCGTGGTAAGGTGTATAACTGTGAAACTGATACGTATGGTAAGACCTGGGATAATGAAGACGTTAACGACCTCGGATCTGTTGAATCGGAATTCCCAGCTATAGTCTTTAACGACACATTAACATCTGATCGCTCAATCTCTCTGTGTGAGGCCTACGGTAAGTTCTAGACGATGAACTAACTTCTAGAATCTAATTTGACGAATCCGGCGATTGAAGATTGACGATTATTTTTCGAGAGAAAAATTCATATTCCTACAAAATAATTTTTGTCACAAATTTAAAAACGGGATTAGAAAATGATAATATTTTAAAGTCAATATGCCTTTGCTTTCATCAACCGAGCCTAACGTCAGTTATTTTGATCGATTTAGACTACTTTAAAGATTTTCGAGGAATGAATTTCTAGCCATAGTTTACAATGAGGCTCAACGTCTTTAATCAGATTTCTTAGCTGAACCCTACTTTATGCATTCACCATATCGATGAATTAGATTTGAGAGAAGAAACATTTTTTTTTATTTTTTTTTTCCCAATTTATGGGGTTTCCGAATGTGATGAAGGAGGAACTAAAATGTATTAAACTTAATGATCTATTTCATTTTAATCGTAATTATCCCGATGAATCTAAAAACTGATTTCGGACAATGATAAATGATTAAAGTCGATATTGAAACTCTTCGGAGGATTTTATTTGTCAAACCATTACACTGCATTGATAAATACCGCGCTGTGGTGCCTTTCACATGAGTCAAATAGCTTTTGGAAAAAGTTCATGTTACAACTAATAAAATTTTAAAACTCAATGGCAATTTTATCAAGGAATTAAATCTTAATATCATGACTTGTAATTATACTTATCAAAGGGATGTCATTCAATTTCCTAATCAAGAATTTGTATGTGCCATTTGGCATCCCGTTAGACCTAAATGTTTTATAAGGATGGATTAAAATATGCGTGTTAACCTTAAGACTTTTCATGTAAACAAAACGTGTTGCCGGGAGACAACCCAGAATGTATTTTCAATTTTTATCGAGTCTGTCTTCCCAGATTTTCTATACGGCGTATCCAAACCCCAGAGGATACGCGTAATTGACCTTTGGACGTTATCACATGTCTTTATTTTTTGGCACAATTCTTTACGCGTATTCATTAATTGAATACAGGTCTATACAGGTCTCAATACGGCGTATCCTGGGGTATGGATACGGCGTATCGACTTCCTGTACAGTTTTAGGTATTTATTTCAAGGTCTAACCAACGTATACACGGCCGATAAAATTTGCCACTTGTTTTTCCTGTTTTGACACAGGACCTCTGTTGAAAGAAATTTTAGAATATTGTGGAGAATTTAAAGAAAATCAGGAATCTTGAAAATGTTGAGTCTTGAACATTAAGACGGCTGTTCAAAACATGTCTTGCTCATAAACGAAAGATTGGGAGAATCTACCGAGCAAAAATATCAGGGGAGTTTCTCATTCTAATTCTTTTAAATTCCTGTATTTAATGTTTTACATATACCAACGAAGGACGTTTGTATAATTCAAGTGGGGGATGGAATTAGAATGTTTACTTGTCCTAATTTTCACATTAAAATGCTTAAATTATGCTCAAATTTAAAAAAATTTTCAACATACTTTTGTGAAATTACATGTTACATAACCCGCAAACAATAACCCTTGATAGATATTGTGAGGATTTAACATTTTTGTTTCTAAAGGTTTTACCCAATAATTTCCACAAAATATGAGTGTGCCGGTGATGTTGTAGACTTTAGAACTTGGCTTGGTATATCTATTCGAGACCACAATAATGAGTATTATGGATTTAATTGGAGTAACTTGTTTAAATTGGTAAATCTTAGGATTACAACCAAATCGCCTATACATGTTGTTTATTAACCTAACGCACCGGTTAGTTAACCTCCAGTGTAAACCCTTCATAACTCTCATCTTTTAGAGTGAGGATCACCGAGAACTACCCGTAGAGCCAAATCCTTTAGGAATTTACACAATTATTTGTTTTGTTTACACCCCTTACACCTTAACCTACCTGTTAGATTGAGTTTAATTTCAGTTGCTACTTGCATTTTAAAGTGTAATGTCTGTTTTCCTGAGTCTTGTATCATTTTCTATCTTTGGCGCGGTTGGAAATTTGCATATTCCAAATGGAAATGTATACTAGTAGTCAAAGCTCATGTGATTTTACTACATTCACAATTAATGGTGAATCTGAAGAACGAAGAAATTACCAAAGGAATTATCCGGAATTATTATGATCGTGAAGATGGTGAAACTACATCGAGATTTGAAGTTTAGTTAGTAAAAAAAATTAGAAAAATTACAAGAAAAAATGAGAGAGAAAGAAAGTTTAAAGATAATCGTTTTGCGAAAGAGCATTACCGAAGGAATTATACGAAGGATCGATTATTCGTTGATACGTCGACAAAAATCAACGATGTAGAGTATTGTACAAAGTGGAAGATATCGCCACTTACCTTGTAGATGTATGAAAGTTTTGGGATGTTTAGGGAGTTGACCATTATGGGAACGCCAACTTAGGTTGTTGTTTTTGATCTATGATCAAGACATTGTAAATAGTTGTGTCTCTGTCATAATAACGGTCGGGAAATAAGTGTCTAGCAACTTGTACTTTAAGCCTTAATCTATTTGTTTCTTGATTTTTATTTAACAACTTACTTCCCTCTCACCTAATGATTAACCTCTGGTTTTACGTGAATGAGGAGCCATACGAACATGCATGTCTATTCCGGCGTTCCGGCATCGTATGATAGTCTTGTAACCTTGAATTGGTTTAGATTTTGGTGAAAGTTTGAGGTTCCTACCCTATATCATTACTTTATCCTAACCATTGGTTTAAATTTCGAATTGGATGTGACTCGAACACTCATGTCTATCCCTGCGTTCCGGGTGTGTTTGTGTTGCTTTATTGCCTATGTTGGAGCATTGGTAATTCTCGGTGAAAAGATTGTAGAAATGATAAAACGTACGCTTTCCATACAAAAACCTTATATTTACATTTATAAAACTTGTTACTAATTGGCTTTAGTGGTATGGAGATGTGTTCCTTGCCAAAGCTTATGATAGATTACTCGCAACACGATTGTCGAGCTATTTGAGCGAATTAGTTACATGTTACCACATAGATTAGTGAGTGATTTGAGGTGTTTTCATCCTTCCTATTTCGTTGATGGTGTCTAGTTGGCTGTACTTGTAATAGTTCGTACAAATGCTTTAACAAAAAATATTCCTTAGGATAATTTTTCTGTAAACTTCTAAAGGCTAATTAAGGAAAGTAGGATTCAAGCGCGGGATATTTGGATGACATCATAATAACATCTTTACTTATAGCATTGTTTATCTCATGATATTAACCCATTTTGTATAGTTATTGCAAAAAGAATTGTTACTTAATCGTTTATATTTTAGAATTGCAGTAATTATGGAGTAATTAGTGAAACATAGGCAAAAGATGCGCGCATTCTGGAGCTTATAATGAAGATAATTTTGAAGTACTTACTATTCTGAAGACCAATACGCCGTATCCATTAAGAAGATACGGTGTATCCGTGCCTGCACTCACCAAATACCACAGAAGATTAAAGATTAATACGTCGTATCCAGAGGACTCAATACCCCGTATTCAAGATATGGAATCAATATAACTTTTCTGCGAGATTATCAACGTGGGTCCTACTCTAAGCTAATCACCTAATTCGCGTATCCACCTATTGGGATACGCCGTATCGAACCGACTTTAGACCACTATATATAGACGACCCTAAACTCAATTTTAGGTATGCAAGTGAATCCCTAAACCACCAAGTCGACCAAGAGACGAATAAAGGAGCCTAGAAGGTCAGAAAAGAGCTTAGATCATAGGAAAAACTCTTTTGTATATTCTTGTGAAACCGAATTACTGCGTTCGATCTAAGGTTTCTTCTATTTTAATTGTTCATAATATCAAACGTGTGTATTTTTACAATGACTATCTGAACCTTTAGGTATTAGCCATGTTTATGAAGATTTAATGTTTGGTTTGTTTATCTTGATTGCTTAATTTATCGTTGATTATTGTGAGGTTTATCATTTTACATACAATTTATATTTATTTAGTGCTTAAGTATGCGACCTATCATTCAACTGGGTCTAGTCCTACATATTTAATACGCTGCAACTTTGGTGTTGTTTGGGCGTAGGCTAAGAGTCCAGGATAGCTCTCCATATTGTAATTTATATATCTAGAATCATAGGATCACAAATATTGACCTATCTTTGCCTTTAGATTAGTGAGCTTAGTTGAGCCATAAGGTGACCTTGGTATCAACGAGTACGTTCTTATTCCATTGGTTAAAGACTCGCGACAGTTGGACTACCTAGTTTTATAAAGAAGCCAATTAACAGTTTTTTTTAAAAAGTTGGTAATTTTCCATGAGCTGAGTTTAGTAGATGCACCATTATTAATCTCCTAAGATAGATTATAATCAACAAATGCTTGCTTTATGCGGATGCGTCTAATTGTGACAGGATTAGCGTGTCTAGGTCTTAGGAAGAAGTACCGCCTAAGTCTAGGAATGATATGCCCCTTCTAGATAAGACAATCATTGCACTAAATAAACAAACCTGCGTTTTATCAGATTATTCATAGTTGATATGTTTTCCTTACATTAGTTTTTGACCATTCCTCTATCGTTTGTTTATCTTCTTGTGTGTGTTTATTGATTTACTTGTCATCAAAACCTTAGGTTAGATACACAAAACCATGATAGTCTCTCAGGCTAAAACCCTCCTTTTGCATTAGTTTTAGGTTTAACTTAGATAGCTAAAATACTGGTAGAATTAGGAATTAATGCTCTCGCTCTTAGTGATCGACACCCTACTTACCACGAAACTCCATCTGACTCGGTACACTACCCATTAAAGTGTTGTTTTAGGTAAAGTCGGCATAAAATAAATAGTAAAACTTGATACATAAATAACACCTACACAACGACACATCACCTGCTGAAAAGGAAGATGGAGTCTTTACTTCTCAATGGTTAATTTCTTTGAAAAAGTGCTTGGCAGGAGCATGAATAAAGAGGAACCACCTATATGAATGTTGAGGTTTTGCTGCTTTAGGGAGCTTTTGACTTTTGGCTCTTACAACATTTATGAATTAGATATTGACACATGGCTTGTATAGTGTCAAGAGCGTTTAAGTGCTTGAAAACTTGTGTGTATTTTATCTTCAGGTATTCAAATGGGTTGAAGGGTTCAATTCTTAGAACACTCTGATTCTTAAATATTTGAACGTGTAATGTACTAAGATGGAAACTTAATCCTCAGGATATTTTCGTTTATGCACATGTTTTGTTTTATGTTTAATTTTCATGTAAAAGGAATTGTTCTAAATTAGGGAGGATTGTTGGAAATTTCGTGCAATTGTGAGAATCGGGTCATACTTGGAAATGGGTTTGGAAGTACAAAGTGTACACCCTTCAAGTCACTGATTATCCCTGACTCTTTTAGTGGTTAGCTTAATGACTATTAAATGGGCAGTTTTAACATTAAATGTTGGTAACCACCTTGACCTATTAAATGAGTGGTTTTAGCATTAAATGTTTGTAACCACCTTGACATATTAAATGAACGGTTTCAACATTAACTTAATGACCATAATTATGGTCATGTAGCCACTATGCATTCATGGAGGAGGTTATGCGATTAATTAGCCGATTAATGCTCATAACTCCTTTTGACCAACAGTTACAAACTATTTTGTTTAAGAGTTTTCATCCCTCTAAACTCAGAAGAACACTTGCATGTAAAACACACAGAAACCTAAACACTTAAAGGCGAAATGTAACTAGAATTGTGCCTAATTCAAGAACAGAACATTTGGTCTTATCCGAAAGAGACTAGCCGGGTACCCGCGCATTGCGACGGCGGGTACCCGGTAACTAAATATTGTGGCGAGCAAATGTTGTTCATTTATATGTTTTTTCTAACAATAACTTTATGAAATAATGACAAATTTTAATTAAAATAACTATAAACCATATCGATGCAACTATTTCACATCCAAATAACATGAAGTTCAAATTAAAGAGAGTAACATAAGTAGCATATTTAAAGAGATAAATTAAAGATAAACGTCAATACAAAATAAAATATAATTGATATAAACACAAAAATGTCAACTATTAATATGCATCAATAGCTGCAATATATTTATTCGTAAAATCTTTAGACATTGAAATAGAAGTGAAAGGATCATTGGTATCACCAAGAGTAGCTTGAGCATCTTCGTGTGGTACAGTTATCGCATCATGATCATTGAGCCTATCGAGAAACCTCTTAAATTCATAAACTTTTTGAATCTGTAATAAGAGCAAAAGAGGAACATTGATTTAATTAATAATAATTATACTTTATACCAATAGTTCCATGTACCTTTTCTCCAATTCTTCATATTTCCAATCATAATCAAGAGGCTGTTCGTAGAGTAAATAAATAAAATTAGTATATGTTATTATAATATTATATTATATTCTCATTAAAATGTGAATTACCTTCTTATAATTGCGAGTCATAACTTGTTTAAGAGTTAAACCATAATTCATCTTCTTCACAAAATCCTAAGTTGAGATTATTGTCTTAACATAAAAGATACACAAATAAATGTAAAGTTTGAGCGATCTTATTAGAAGGTAAAATCTTTTTTGATAGGATAGTTTAGGTACTTTCTAGTAAGTACAACGACACTAACGAAGTAAAGGTCAAAAGATATACCAAATTTATCTTAACACTTGAAGCAATATCGCACATGATGTCTTTATTTTGAAGTTGAACATCCTTTAGATCATTTTTGTCAACGCTATACGGGTTTATCTAAATAGCAAAGAAAAAAAAATAAGTCGTTAACAATATAATAATCAAATATAATAATCAAGAACCAAATTGTTTATAAAAATATATTTTTACCTTAATGATTGATGAAGATTTGACTTGTCGAATGATGTAAGCCATAGTGTTAGAACCCATTGAAGTTATAAATTTTTAGATTAAAATTTTGAAGATGGATTATCAATGTCAATCATGCATATATAGAATTCACAAATCAACTTTTTTGTATAAAGTAGTAGAGATACATACTATTAAATAAGCGGTTTTATTTGTAATCACTTTGACCTATTAAATGGGCGGTTTCAACATTAACTTAATGACCATGATTATGGTCATGTAACCACTAACACAAATAGCAGAAACTTAAAAAAACCAAAATAAATCTTGAAATTTAACTCAAACTAAAACAAAAATTAAGAAAACACAACTTGAAACAAAATATATAATATAAAAAATTCCGGATACTAAAGCAGTTTCTGGTGGAGGTAAGTGGCGCTAGTGTAGATTTTGGCGACATCGAAGAACTCCGACAACGACGGCAGCATCGGATCTGCAAAAAAGAATATCAAAAAATTTATAACTCAAATATATAAAGTAGTAGAGATACATTCTATTAAATGAGCGATTTCAACATTAAATATTTGTAACCACTTTGACCTATTAAATGGGCGGTTTCAACATTAACTTAATGACCATGATTATGGTCATATAACCACTAACACAACTAGCAGAAACTTAAAAAAACCAAAATAAATCTTGAAACTTAACTTAAACTAAAACAAAAATTAAGAAAACACAACTTGAAACAAAATATAATTTCGCTACTAAAGCAACATCTGCTAGAGGTAAGGGGCGCTAGTGTAGATTTTGACGACATCGAAGAACTCCGAAAACTACGACAGCAGTGGATTTGCAACAAAGAATATCAAAAAAATTATAACTCAAATATATAAAGAAAATATATACATATTTATCTAATCAGGTTAAAAACCCTTCAATACTTCAAAAATTTAATGATATATGAAATCGTATATTAAATGCAGGGAGAACAAGTTTCGGCAATGTAGTAGGTTGTGGCTGGCTGCAAATTTCAAACATTTTTTAGTCAAAGACGTTATAAGAAGAAATATCTATAAAAAACCCATTCAAAACTCAAAGAACTGATGAATAAATAATAAACTTACCAAACTCAAAAATGTCAGCAGCAGATTCGGTAGTAAGGTTTGGGTTGTGGTGGGTATCATCGTGAGGATTTCAGTGGTGGTGGGTGCCTCGGCAGTGGCGACTGATGGTGACGAAGGCGGTGGTGTATATAGTTGTGACATGTGTGAGTTTGTGTTTTTAGGGTGAATGAGAGAAAGTTTATGCCTATCAGATTCGGTGTGGAGAGTTTTTATATTGAAATGAGTTGTTACAATTCATATGATTTAAATGAGTTGTTATACTTTTTGGGCTGTTACAAATTACAATTAATATGGTTTTATGGGCTGCATTAATATTGTGTGTTGTTACAAAATGGGGTGTTACAAAATGGGTTTCACATTAATATACTAAATTTTGAGTTATAACTTTTAATTATGCGTATTTATTGAGTTTATAACAAAAGTAACATTAATCTTTCTATTACAAGAAATGTTTTGTGTTCTTAAACTTTTTAAGACTCTTATTTTTATAAGTCTTAAATGATTTATAAAGTAGTAGAGATATTCGTGAAACTGATGCATTAGGATCGAATAGTTTCTTTTGAAAATTGATTAAACGATTCCATTTGATATTCGGTTACCATTGATTATCCACATCCTGTTGTGTGAACTACACAACCAACAGTCCAAAGGGCTAAAAACGGTATACAAAACTTTTACAAAGAACTTTAAATTAACGACGCATGCCATTTTAAAATGAAGGTTTTACATGACTAAACGATACAAGTGATATAGCCAAGAAGCATGGATAGAGCCGTTCGAAATAAAGAAGCATGCATAAAAGAGCAAATAGACGAGTAAATCCATTATTATTAATTAATACATTAACGAGATAATGAGTATGTGGGGTGTTGATAAGGATGTTTAGTGAATAACACAATGAAATAAAGTGAATATACAGTGGAGTTTACATGTCAAGAAAGATGTACAATGTCAAAGTGGAAAATTTGGGAATAACAAATACATTAAATATAATCTTTGAAATGAACTTTGTTTACCTTTATAACTATTTTACGTATTTTTATTTTTAATTCGATCAATGTTTTATTCATTATTGTTTCTTTAATTTACATCATGATTGGCTATTCACGTTTAAGTTGGCCTCGTTATGATTATTATGATTGATTAACTCTATTGTTTATTAATTTATTTTCTTAGATGTTTTGTGTTGTGTGTTTGCGGGTCATTGCTTTTCTTTCTAGGCTATAGAATGAGGTTGTGTGAATGCTATGTAGTAAGTAATCAATTGAATCCTAGCATCCACTATTGACTACGGATAACTTATCCTTAGTAGTTGTCCGCCCTTAGTACAAAGACCCGGATAGAAGAGTTAGCCATGGTAATAGGTAGCTGTAACCCTTGCCCTTTTTGTGAGTTTTGAATGTTTTAATTTAGTCCTTTGACTATTTGACTTTTGTCAATTTTGTTAGAACCTGTACCGTGTTGACGGTGATGAATTTATGTGATTGAAGTATTTTGTGTTATATGATGTATAATAATCCTTTTTAAAGAGTGTTATTATGTTATTTGTGTTCTGGGTGGTTTGACCCGTGAATAGCGTGAAATGCCGAAAACGAGATTTTGGAAAATTTAAATGAAAATATGTCGTGTAAATACTATAGTTTATTGGAAAATTATTTTTAAGATGAATAAAAATGCTAAGTAACTTTGGGAAATATTTTACGATCAAGATATTTAAGTTTTAAGTGAACCCGACACAAAAAGAAGGCTCTCGAGACACCTTTGGATTCCAACTGGTTTCGAGCCAAGGAGGGGGACAAGGAGGCAATATTTTAGGATCTTGGTACTAAGGGACATGTACATATAATTTGTTTTCATCTATATCACACATTTCATGTTTTCATATCAAACTTTTCTCTCTTTCTTTCTCTCCTCTTGTGTCCGACCTACACACACACACTCTTATAATTTTTGAAATTTGATCAAAAACATGAAGATTTGCGGAGTCGTGGGTTGATTCTAGTATTCGGGTTATTGTTTAAACTACGTTTGGGTAGTCGGTTCGCGTTCGTTCTCGCTTGTCAAAACCCTCTTTGTAAGTTTTATAAAATTTAATTTAACTTGTACTTTTGAGTGCTAAATGATGCATACAAGCTAGTTGTACGGTGCGTTTGTTAAAATCGAACACGAGATTTTTATAAAAAGAATAAAAGGGTGCGTTTGGTTCGAATAGAAGTAAAAAGGGAATAAGGATTTTGTAGATTTATTGTCGTGGTCGTGATGGTTGAAAAACATTTATTTGCTATGTAGCTTATTTTAAATATTTGATTGTTTGGCTTATTTTTAAGCACTTTTGAGCTTATTTCGAGCTTATAAGCTCACGACAAAAGGGAGAAATGCAAGAAGGGTATTTTTGGCTATTTACTTTTTATGTCGTATTTTTGTGGACTATTTTGATAGATTATGGGGATAACCGAATATACTACGTAGCTTATTAGCTTATTTTCGAGCTTAATGAATTAGTTTTGGGCTTATTGTGGTCCGGATTATTTTGTTAGTTATTATTTTGGGCTTATATTTAATAATGGGCTTTGGTATTGGGCCTAAAGTATATATTATGCATATAAATAACTTAATGGATCCTTATTGGGCCTTAAGGCCTAATAACCGTAAGCTAGTCATTTTATGAGATTTGACGAACTTTTGGAAAGCGAAACATACTTATGAATGAATATTGGAAGTTGTTTGAGAAATACATTTTGGTGAACATTGCGAAATATGGATTTTGGCATTTTGTTGGAAAATGGTGCATTTATGGAAAATTGTTTGAAATTAAGGTTTAAAACCTTGAAAAACGTTGTATAAACATACGGGTCATGTCTAAATTTCGTAAAAAGTCTATACTTATAATTTTTACTCAAACGTGATTTTTAATAAAATAATAAAATATTATTATTTTAATAAGTTGATGATGCGGTCGTCGTAGGACTTCTACACGAAGTTTTACAACTCCCTAGGCAGAGCACCTAACCGTTGTAGTAGTAGTATAGGCAAGACTCGGGGGTTCTTATCGTTCTCCAAAAGAATAGGTTGAGAATGCTTGATCATGGTCTAACAGAATTCTAAGGGGTGAAAGAATATTATTTTTGTGTTTTTATATATAAAATCTCATTTATAATGCAAATTAGTTATCTAAATGTTTAACATATTGTTAAGTAGACAAATTTTGGGGCCCCTAAAATTTTTGAGGCCCTGTGCGGTCGTCCACCCCGCACACCCTCAAAGCCGGCCCTGAATTTTGGCATATTTGCATGATTTAGGGGGTTAAATGACCCTGAAATAGTGTATAAAATAACACCTCATCAAATACCGCTACACTTGGGATTTGCTTGTCCTCAAGCAAATGGGCTTTTCTACCTAGACAATAACAATATGAGGGTCATTTAACCTACTTTGTAAAAGTATTTTACAACACAACCTTCTAGACCTCGTAATTAAAAGCACGGAAACTATATACTAGCATCTCACATAAGTGTTTGAGATTCTCTCTTTCTCTCGGGTGTATAATAAATTATAACATAATGGGGAAACGGAAAATCAACACTCATTACCTGTCATAGCATATAAATTACCATAGTCTTAGAAAAGGATCAAACCTCCACCGTTGGGCGCAAGTATTAATAAATACTACCATGAATCCTAATTGTCCTAAAATAGTATTTAAAAGGATAAGGACTTAGCAGCCGTGTACTCAAATAATTAACTCGGGTTAAAATAATATTGTACTAAAAGCGAGTACATACAAGGTAGGCTAAGGCGATTTGGGTGTAACGATTGGTTTAAGGCTGACAATGCTCTTCATTAATAGTCTGGCTTAACCAGAAAATTATGAGAACCATGAAAAAGGATAGGCTTAGAGGGTTGTACTAGGGGTATCCTGCACTAAAAATGAGTGCATGGCAAAGGCGTGGGATAGTTATATAATTGAGGTGACCATCATAACAATTATAGGTTTAAAACATGGGTTAATCCTAGTGCCTCTTTTCTAGCAAATCCTAATACTCACTTTGCGGTCTCGGGATGCATCACAAAAACAAGTTCTGGAATTTAATATACTACCGGTACACTTATATAATTTAATACCGATACCAATGCTCTAGAAAAGGTGACTAAGACCATATGTACACATTCGTAATGACGGAATAGACACATATGACTGCATTCAAACCTTAACTAAAGAAAGCTAAGGGTATAAACTATCTTGGGTATCAATAATGGATACCCAAATTCCTAAAGATCTAAAGGCGAACCTCACATTTTTAGGGTGGAATTTTGAAGGTTTTTGTGCTAGTCATACACATTCCTATCCATGAGACGCTATTAATACTCGGTTTTCGTCGGTATGTGTCATAAATTGTTTTAAGTTTGGGTCAAAATTACATTTTTATGCTATGTTTCGATATATTCTCATTATCTTAAGGAACAAAGCAAATGACAAATGAAGGAATAGTTTTTAAGGCTTATTCCCCCTACACATAAGTTGAACATTGTCCTCAATGTTCTATAGAAATACCCATAAAAATGAATAAAGTGAAAAGTAAACAAGTAAAAGAAACTAGTACTCCCCTGGTTTGCTCAATAATGGAGAAGAAACACGTGATAACTAGTTAAATCGTCTTCCAAGAATCATCCAATGAAACTTCTTAAGAACTTCCAAGCTTCTTCTCGTCAAATATAACCTGTAAATCAAAGACAAAGACAACTACACCAAGCATAAAATCAGCGGGATATATATAAATATAACAAGAATTTAGGGTTTTGACTCTATGAAAGCAGTAAAGATAGGATGAGAGTAATGATATAATTATAGGTTTATGCAGGTTTAAAAAGGAATTACAAATCTTAAATATTGCACATTTTATTTTTCAAAAATACTTAAAGATTTTTGAATTTTCACATAGCTGGAGACGCGACGCCGTCTCCAGCGTCTGTGAAAATTTCTTCTTCATTTTTAATGAGAAATTTCCTGCACGTAATTTTATTAGTCAAATCTGAAGAAAGTACTACATAAAAACCTGGAATTAATCATAACAATCATATGACTCGAAACTGACGCGAATTAATCTAAACAATTTATTTTAAATGTTTGAATTTGGTTCTTAAAACCGGATATTTCCCCTACACTTATTTTTGTTGAAAATACATTTGCTTGCAAATATAAGTACGATGTTTATAACCAAACAAAGCATGATTACAAAATAATTCAAACATAATAAAACAAACAATAAAGAATTAAAAAAAACAAGACCTTCCTAAATGCGAGAAAGATAAATATTGGGTTGCCTCCCAAAAAGCTCTTTTCTTTATTTACGAGTCTTGTAGCTAGACTCGAAGTCACACGTCCTTACGTGACTTCTCCTTCATCATCCATTCCACCTTCTACTTTAACAAGAGCGGGATGCTTGCCTTTGAAAATTTTGCTCTTCCATTGGTCGAACTCCATCTCCCTTTCCAGGTGAAGTTTTATCCTTTCTTCCCATTCCAGGACTAGCCTATTTACAGTCATAGTGGGGGGCTATATGCTCTATGTCATTCTTAACTCCTCTCTCGATCTTACAGGGAAACTTAGGTATCCTATAGAAACTTATCTTACTCTTTCCAGACCTTAGAGTTATGGTGCCCTTGTAAAACTTAATTACGGCCTTAGCCATTGTTAGGAATGGTGTTCCTAAGATGAAAGGCCGATTTTTGTCTTCCTTTATGTCTAAAATCACAAAGTCCATGGGGTATACATGCTCAGCAACCTTAACTAATACATCCTCAGCTATTCTTAAAGGGTAGATATACGAGTGGCTAGCTAGTGAGTGTCTAATGTTTGTCTCGGCAGGCCTTTCATCGATTAGTTTCATGTAGGTAGAGAGGGGCATGACATTTACGTAGGATCCTTAGTCAACTAGGGCATTTATGTGTTTTAGGCCTCCTATGTTACAGGGTATTTCGAAGTTTCCTTTGATGTCCTCTTTCCTTGTTATCTTTTTTCTAAGGATCGCTTCATAAACAGGCCCCCTAGGTGATAAATTGTATGTCTTCCTTTTTATTTTTCCTTTCCTCTGGTGAGAGAGATAGAGTTTACGTTTTTGGTGACGGGGGAATTGACCTCTTCTCTGATTAACACTTTTTCAAGAGCCCTACTAGTTGTGAGTTCCTTAAGAAGCCCGAACATTTCTGGCATCCTATCATTTATCTCCTCTCGATGTTTGAAAATGGCGTTCTCAAATCTTTCAATCCTTTCGGTGTGTGCTGCCATATAATCCTGTACTCGAGCCTCAAAAGTGGTTCCTAATGCTTGTGGTTGAGGGTTTGGACCGGTACACTCATGAAAAGTGAAGGGGTTCTGCTTTGGTGGTTCATTTTGGTTTTGCAGACGAGTGTTTGAGTAGACTGGTTCGGCATAAGCTTGGGGGACTTGTGTTGAGCTCGGTCTAGGCGTCGATTGCGATCCCTTTAGTAAGAACTTAATCTGATCTTCGAGCTCAAGCAGTCTTTGGTCAGGCGTTTTTGAGGTGGGTTGAGGCGTAGAAATAGCCTGACCGGTTTGACGAATTCTTCTGTGTCATTCCAGCCCTCATGGTCGTAGAGAGCGAGGTTCTCAATGATTTCCTAAGATTCGTCGGTATTCTTATTGCAGAGTTTGCCGCCGGCGGTGCGGTCAATCTCGCACTTAAGATGAAAGGAGACATGATCGTAAAAAAATTGGATATGAAGCCAACGATCGATGACATGATGAGGGACTTTTTGTAGTAAGTCCTTGAAACGAGTCCATGCTTCAGATAGAGATTCTCCACGATGTTGTTGGAACATCAGGATATTGTTGCGAAGTTTTGCAGTCCTTCCTGGTGGAAAGAACTGAGCAAGGAAACGAGTAGTAAGATCCTCCCATGTGGTGATGGATCCTGCTGGAAGACGTTCAAGCCAGTTGCTAGCTTGATCGCGAAGGGAAAATTGAAATAAACGTAGGCGCGTTCTTTCCCTATTTGCAACATTAAGGACAAGTAAGTCCACAAGTTTTAAGAAATCCTTGAGATGTTGGTTTGGATCCTCAGACTTGTTCCCTATGGGGAGCTCGATGGTATTCCTGTAGCCTTCGTGGCTAGGTTTGGAGTAGTCTCCAAGAGTACGGATAGGATTCTCGTCTCTCATGGTGGTTGACGAGAATGGGTTACGAAACAATTAACACAAAGAAAAGATAGACTACGAGAAAGCTAATATACGAAATTAAATTCTCACTTGAAAGGATTCAAGCGAGTAGAACTAAGTTTAACAATGATCAAAACTAAACTATTCCCCACGTAGCGGTGCCAAAAACTTAATGCGGTCGTCGTAGGACTTCTACACGAAGTTTTACAACTCCCTAGGCAGAGTACCTAACCGTTGTAGTAGTAGTATAGGCAAGACTCGTGGGTTGTTATCATTTTCTAGGGGAATAGGTTTAGGAAGGCTTGATCACGCTCTAACATAATTCTAGGGGTTGAGAGAATATTATTTTTATGTTTTTATGTTTTATAGAAAGTAGGTAAATCTATGGTTTGAGAGGTTGGTTTGTTTAACTAATTAACTAATTAATTAATATCTAAACTACTGGTTGTTGGAAACACAAAAAGTGTTGGTCACTTCCAAGTTGTAACAGGTCTTAGCTCGTAGTTAGTGTAATAATTATATTAGTAATCTAGTCCGACCCAAGACCCATGGGAAGCCCATCATAGCCCATAGGCCGGCCATCATGTAAGTATATAAGCCCTCTCCTAGCCTTGGAGAGGGGTTGGTTGTTCCATTTTTCACATTCCATCTTAATAAACTTCATCCATTTTCCATCCATTCTCTCTCTCTAACATCACAACCCACATCTCACTCTTGTTCTTGGTAGATCATTAGATTACATGTTTCTTCAATTGGTATCAAGATCCATGGAGTGGTGTGTTTAGTTTTTGTGTTTGATTTGTGTTCAAAAACCTCTACAAAGAGCAAAATAGTGATTCAAAAATTTTTGGCTTAAAAACCTTAAAGTTTTCATTTTTATTGTTCCCATAGGGTTAGTAACACTAGTTGTACAAGATTTTTTGCTAAAAACCATTCAAAGATGTGTTTTTTTATTTTTGAAACTTTGGGCTTCGTAGTAGTGTTAGTTGAATGAGCTAGTCGAACGAGATAGTCGAACGAGTTAGTCGAACAAGCTAGTCGAACAAGATAGTCGAACAAGTTAGTCGAACGAGTTAGTCGAACGAGTTAGTCGAACGAGATAGTCGAACGAGATAGTCGAACAAGTTAGTCGAACGAGTTAGTCGAACGAGTTAGTCGAACGAGTTAGTCGAACGAGTTAGTCGAACGAGCTAGTTGAACGTGTTAGTCGAACGAGATAAGTTTAGTAGGAACCGAACTAGGCTATCTTTGACAACCGAACAAGCAGGACCGAACTAGGCTATCTTTGACAACCGAACAAGCAGGACCGAACTAGGCTATCTTTGACAACCGAACAAGCAGGACCGAACTAGGCTATCTTTGACAACCGAACAAGCAGGACCGAATGAGTTTATCTGTGTCAACCGAACTAGTGAAACCAACTTAAATTTAAACTTGTTAACTCAAAGTTCTAAATTATACGGTTATTTCTTTGACTTGTAAAATCCCGTGAAACATTAATTTGTTTTCCCAGTTTTGTCAAGAATTGTAAAATTCCGT
>BQNB010007160.1:73078-94547 GCA_026074375.1 Tanacetum coccineum | reverse complement strand
ATTTTTCCTACAAAATATATGAAAAAAGAAAATTTTAAAAAAAAAGTTTATATTTTTCTGATTATTATTTTAATTTTTATGATTTTTTAAAGTTTTAAAAGAAAATAAATTATAAAAAATACTAAAGCTTAATGGAAAAATCTAAAAAAATTACAGATATTCAAAAACACTAAAAGAGTCCTAGGAAAAATAAAATGAATTGCACAACTTATCGAATAAGCTGTCAAATAAGCCGAAATAGCTTATTAGCCAAATGGGCCAAAAAGCCCTTATATATTAAATCCCACAAACCACTACCGGATGAGCTATTGTAGCACAGCGGTAGTGGTGTTGGGGTTATAAGGGTTGAGGGCTTTGAGGTCCCGGGTTCGAGTCTTGCTCACCCGGGGCTTTGGCCTTCCCCTTTATATATTTTTTTTCAATTTTTTTTTATAAACTTAAAAAGGGCTTATAAATAAGCAATTTTTATAACTACAAGTTTTTACAAAAGCTTATAAATAAGCTGGAAAAATCTCTTAAAACAGACAAAATGCTTATTAAGCTAAGTGTACAAATGAGTTTTTCTTTTTGGATTTTTTTTAAAACAAATAAGCACAAGTAAATGAAAGATAAGCAAATACAGACTTAACCACTAACCTAATAAGCACTTAGGACAAAATTCAGCAAAGAAGATCAATCAAATAAGCCAGCATAAGCCAATTAACCTTTTTGGCTTAAAATGCATTCAAAATGGGCAAACAGCCAACTTTTCACTTAAAATTAAGCAACCTAGAAGTGACTTTAAGGGCTGAGCTTCTAGGGGCTTAAAAACTAGCTTATTGGGTTTCTAAAAAGGGAAAGAGTTAAGTCTTAACCACATAAATAAGCTGAGAAATGATGGCTTAAAGTAAGGGTTTTGCACCAGGGGAAAAATATGCAATTGGGCAAAATGACAACAAGCTCAAATAAGCTTAAAATAAGCTAAGAAGCCTAAAAAGCTATCTAATCTAACTTATTTAACCTAAGGCAACAAAAATTAAGCAAAATAAGCCAATTGGCACATAAGCTAAAAGCTAGATATAAAACAGATAAGGAGGCACCTTTGTGCTTATAAATAAGCACAAAGATGGATACTTAAGGACCTATAAGCTAGAAATAGGAAAAGAGGACATAACAAGCTCTAAGAAAAAGTACCTTAAACTTATTTTGAACAACAAATGAACAAAAAAAACTTAACTTGAAAACAGCAGTACTAACTTTTGAGTTAGTACTGCCCAAAGGACTTTTAAGCTGAAAAAGCTTTGATAAGCCGACTTGGTGGACAAAAATAAGCTTAGGTGAGCTAAACAAACCTAATGAGCAGATATGAACATAAAATGAGCAATTTAACCAACTTAAACCCTTGAATGAGCAAATGAGCTTATTTGCTCATTTCTGCCTACCAAACAGCAATTGGGGCATCTTGGGGCTTATAAATAAGCACCAGGATGAACTTTTAAGGATTAATGGCTTAAGACACTTACTTATCAGCTTGTGGGGTTCCTAAAAATGCACTTTGTTTGAACTACTGAGAAACAATAAGCCAAGAAAAAGGGCCTCAAAGACAAGCTTTTGCTCCAGGGGATGGGGTTTTCTTTTGAAAAGGACTTATTGCAGGCTTAAGTTTAGGTATCTTAATAAGCTCAAAACTTGAAAATAAGTTTAAAAAGCTAAGTTTTGGTGGTGCATTAATTACTTATGCTTGCATTTTTAGAATCTAAAGCTTTCTATAACCTATCTAATTTACCTTAAGAAAATGACTCTTTAAAATTTCTAGGTGACTTTGACAGAAAATGTTGAACCACAAATAACACTTGTAGGGATTCTTAGCCTATAACTGACAGAAAATGTTGAACCACAAATAGCCTACTTTAAAATAACAATTAAAATAAGCAAGTAAAACAATTAAAATTCAACAGTTTTGAACTATAGCTAAGTTAAACTTAACTTTTGAATTTTAAACTATAAAAACTAATTAAAGCTACTTATTAGACCATGATTTAGCTAGTTAAATCTGTCTTAGTGACCCCAACCCATTTAGACTATCATTTTGACCCACTTTGGCCTTGTCCCAAACACCCCTTTAATTTCCAAAAAGGGCTTTTTAAGCTGATTTAAGGAGATTTAGGCCAAGGGTCTTAAAAATAAATACTCATACATAAATAACAAGCATAAATAAGAATAATTGAAAGCACAAATAAGCTGCAAATAAGCTAATGCAGAGAAATGAGCTTAAAATGAAGGTTTAGCAATACCTTTGGTCCTTAACTTTGATAACAGGTTCACAAGCTTAAATGAGCTAGTGTACTAGCTCATCATACCCATAAGTCCATCCATTTCAGACTTATCATCCAATAAGCACACAATAAGCATTCATTCCATTTGAAATTTGAAATTGAATTTTAACTTTAAAACCTCAAACTTTGATTAAACTTGGGAAAGAGTACAAGACTGAATTAAAAGCTACAACAAGTTACCAATAAGTTGAAATAAGCTGAAAAAGACTTAATTTGAAAAGTAAAAGCTAAGTTATGCTATGATATCTAAGATGCTCATAAGGCTTACAAAATGGTCCTATTTATAGCCGAATCCTCCCAAATCTTGAACTTGCAGTTGTTCTTTTTTTGTAAGAGAGTTCCATGGGTGTGTTAGTTGTGTGAGAGGTTTAGTGAAAGCTAATATTGGCCCTTGAAATCTAAATGTGCTTTTTTTAAACCCATCATAATCGTTGGATTAGTCATTGAAAAATGTGGGATTGCCAAATTAGATTAGGGGTTTAATGGAGTGGGAATGAAGGTTTTATCCTTGTGATGTTTGGGGTTGCAGGGTAAAGAGGTGGGTGAACACCCGTGAGTTTTTCTTGGGTCTTGGTTTGGGCGGGAAAACCTGTTATAAACAGGTTTGGGGTGACAGGGTGTGGGTTTGGATGGTTTGGCAACTTTGGTCCCCTAAAGTTATAAGTGGCTTTGCAAATTTAGTCCTTATGGTGATACAACATTGAGGGGTTGGCAATTTCAACCCCTTAACCATAAAGAATGTTTGCAAACTCAGTCCTTGTGTAATACAAGTATGGGGACTTGGCAGATTAAGTCCTTCTACTTGTATTTTGAATTAATTGCAAATTCAGCCCTTGTCTTTGTTTCCTTTGTAATATAACTTTGGGGATTGGCAATTACAGTCCCTCAAGTTATATTTTTCTTTGCTTTGACCTTCTTTTGACTTTGACTTTTTTAGGGTTGACTTTGACTTTGACTGTTTGACTTTTTAGATGACTTTTTGACATGATTGACTTCTGGCTTCAATTTGGCTTTGTCTTCACACACTTTTCCATTCCGTGCTCAATTTTGTTGTTTTTGGCTTTGTTTTTCGTCCTTTTGTGAATATCCATTTCCTGCATAATACAATTGCAAAACAAACATATATTTGGCGGTTTTTGTCTGTTTTTGGTCATTTAAGTCTGTTTTTAATGGAAAAAGGTATGTGTAATTAAGCACATACCAAAATCCCCCATACTAAGATATTGTCGTGTCCTCACGCAATGTTATGAAGTAAACATTTACGAAAACTAAGAATCTCAATCCCCCTCGACTAATAACCTCGAAAAGTAGCTAAGTGTTCGTTAAGGGGAACTAAAGAATTAATAGCTTCGACAAGTCCCGTTTTCACTATTTTTTATGTATACTAACTATCCCTAATTTTTTTGGATTTTCCTTTTTCTTTTCTTAACTACCTGTTTGACTTCCTTTGTTTTATCAACACTGAGATCATAGAATGAGAAGCGCCCATAGAATAATCTACGGATGTCCTGACGGATAAATTCATCGTCCCCGATTTTTCACTAATCCCAAACTAAGCGTAAAAACGAAATCACCGTTAAGTACAAGTAAAGATGCTAACACTACTTATAACTATGACTTGTCAACTTTTGCTCCCGACAATTATTCAATTAGAGTGATTGTGCTTAATTTTAAGTTAAATTTAGATCGACAATTTTAGAAAGTAGCATAGTTTATGTGCATAACGATATTTCTAAAGAAATCTGGGGAAAAGACTAGATCACCCACCAACCAGCATATTCTCGATAGATCCCAGCCGAGTTCGACTTAGGTTATCAGGTTGAGACCCCACAGGAGAATGTTCGCAATGTAATAGCGGGATACTCCAATCCACCCTTTTAGGCCGAATTTTCTTAATATACCGGCTAAATCAACAACACACTCCAAAGCACCGGCCAAACACAAAAATTTAATGATCTCAATTGGTGAGATCTATACCATGTACGACCCTTTCTTCTCGGAACGTCCCAGCCTCATCAGCTAAGTGCCCAGGTTTTTGACACCCCACGGAGAATACTTAATCGAAATAATCTACCGACGGCAACCAACAACTTTTGAAGTCTTAAAGCAAGTTATTCTTAGTTCAAAATTATACTTGAGTTTAGAAAAAGAAATCTTAACCATTAAATTTTCATTTATTGCTATATACTATACTACCGTCATCATTTACATGACTACAACATCGGCCACGCCTCCGACAAGATGTAGTGACTTAGTCTGACGACGGTTTCTTATTGATAACACTTACGAATGCACTTTGGCATTTATTATCTCACTATGGGCTTTGTTTTGAAGACTGCAACATCGGTTGTGAGCCGGCAAGATGCAGTAAACCTTTATCAGCACCACAGTTTATATTTTTCATCATTCATTTTTTCATTTTTTTTTGCAACATATTTTCCGTAATAGAGAAAATTTCGTTTTAGAAACTCAAGTATAAAGCTGAACTAAGATGAATATTTTCGTTTCCGAAAGAGCTTCTTTTTAGAAAATGTCGGTTTAAAGTTAAAGCAAAATTAAGCACGTTTATTAGTCAGGTTAAGAGCTTCGGGGAGAAAAAGCGACAAGTTACACTTATAAGCCTTTAAGATTTCCAAATAATCCTTGTTTAGCATCCTACTTGTAGATAACACTATCATTTTTCGTTCTTCGCAAATTTAAAATCCCTAATAAAAGGATCCGCGAATGCTTAGCCTAATAAACTTTCGTTTATTAAATGGTTAAGGGACAAAGCTAGGGCTCAACACGCCCGATCGAGTCAAAATTTATTCTCATTCTACCCATTGGGAAAGTCAAAACTGTGACAAAACACTTATTTTATTTTTGAAAATTTTTAAATTTTTTCATTTTTATTTTTTTGGTATTTTTGCAAAAAATTTGGTGGTAAAAACAGGATTACGTGACAACAACGGCTGCGGGCAACAATCAAATCGAAGATCCCCCCCATACTAGAACTAAGCATCGTCCTCGATGTTTTAAAAGGGGTACCTACGTAAATCTAAGGCCATTTATTAAGTGTGCCAAAAGATAAAACGTTAGTCGATTAGATTAGGATATCAGATTCCCTAAATGAAGCTGAGGATGTGAAGCTCGAGTGAATGATAAACCCGAGAGTCTTCACAATCCGGGAAATCCTGGACAATAAACCACAAAACATACAAACACGACACAGTTAGCTGAAGATAAAAAGAAAATAAAAGGATAGGCATGGGGTGCCTCCCACGAAGCGCTTGTTTAAGGTCGCTATGCTTGACCCATTTCCCCGAATTTAATTATCCTTGGGGAAGGTTTGGAGATCCGGGACAACTTCGGATGGTATGTCCCCTCCAAAATAATATTTTATACGATGACCATTCACTTTAAAGTTAGGCCCGGAGTTCTGAGATAACTCAACGGTGCCATACGGAAAAACTTGAACAACGGTGAATGGTCCGGACCAACGGGATTTCAATTTGCCCGAGAAAATCTTCAATCGAGAGTTGAAGAGGAGAACTTGATCACCAATGTTGAAAACGCGGTTTTTGATCTTAGCATCGTGTATCCTCTTGGTTTTCTCTTTATAGATCAAAGAGTTTTCATAGGCTTGATCACGAAGTTCATTTAGTTCATTGAGTTGAACTTTTCTGTGATCACCCGCAGTTTGAACCTCAAAATTGGTATGCTTGAGGGCCCAGTAGGCTTTGTGCTCTAACTCGATCGGTAGATGACATGCCTTTCCATACACAGCTTAATACTGGAGTTACCGATGGGTGTTTTGTAAGCTGTCGAAGGCCTCAGAGAGCATCATCTAGTATGTCCGAACCAGGAGGCACGATTTTTCCCACCAATGGTTCTCTCAAGAATACGCTTTAAAACCAGCGGTATTTGATACCTCAACTTTGCTCCACTGTTTGTGTGTGATACGCAGATTGGAGAGACGGTGAGTTGGCTCCGTACTTAAGCATGACCTTTGTAAACTGGTCATGCAAAGTGTGTTCCGCGATCACATTATGATAGCTCGGGGGGGCACCAAATGATAAAAGAGAGTTTTTAAAAATTTACAAACAACTCGGGCATCATTGGTGGGGAGCGCTTTTGCTTCAATCCATTTTAACAAGTAGTCAACGGCCACGAGTATGTATTTGTTCCCTCTTGAAGACGGGAACGGCCCCATAAAATCAATGCCCCAGATGTCAAAGATTTCGCAAACTTGGATGGAGTTTTGTGGCATTTCATCACATTGCGTAATTTTTCTTAGCGTGACAAATGTCACAACGGGTGACAAAGTCGTGGGCATCCTTGTAGATGGTGGGCCAATAGAATCCGAATCAAAAATCTTTTTCTATTGCTGGTGTAGTTGGCACCATAATGTCCCCCGGTGGGTCCACTGTGGCAAGCTTTTAGAATGTCTAAAGCTTCTTGCCCAGAAACACAACGTCTGATCACTTGATCAGCACATATCTTGAACAGAAAGGGATCATCCCAAAAATAATGTTTGACATCCTTGAAGAATTTATTCTTTTGTTGGGATGTCATTCCCTTGATAACAAATTTCTCCGCATAGAGTTTAGCAAAATTCTGACAAACCATGGGGTACTTTGATCATGAAGAGCAACAGAACCAAGAGTTTCGAGAGGAAATGCTTCATTGATTTCTTTGTTCTCGAGTTTGTCTTGATGAGGGTTTTCAAGTCTGGAAAGATGATCGGCGACGATATTCTCAGCTCCTTTTTTGTCCTCCCGAATTTCAATTCAAATTCTTGAGCAATAGGATCCACCGCATGAGTCTTGCCCTTAGCATCCTTTTTGGCAAAAGATACTTAATGGCTGAATGGATCTGTAACACTATGCTTTTGGAACATAAATCAAGAATATGAAACAGCAGTGAGAGAGTAGGGATATAAATTGAAAAATAGAAGAACAAGTTCCAACCCACCATCCGTGACCACCCCATCCGTCCCCACCTCGCCTAGCAAAATAACGAAAGCATACACTACTTGCAAAGAAACTCTTTATCGGTCGTAGTGTAAGTGAGATAGAGCCTCGTTCATAGTCTTGTAGCATAGTGTAAAGGTTTGAAAATGCTTGATTTTTCTTTGCCCGAGGACTACCCCCAATTGCGAAGTCGCGTAGCATCGCACCGTAAGTTCAAATGGCAAGTCCCAGTCGTGAGCAATTCAAGACGGAAGCCTCAGTCAATTTCTTTTGAGTGTATTAAAGGATTCGATACACTCTTCAGATAAGAAAAATGGAGTCCTCTTTTTCAAGCAAATTGAGTCATAGGACTGGCAATTTTTGAAAAAGTCCTGATGAATCGTCAGTAAAACCGCGTGCCCAAGAAAACTACGGACACCTTTGACATTAGTCGGGAATGAGGTATTTTAGCTATAACTTCAACTAACGTTAGCTCTATCAACCTCAGTCCTGACTTAGAAATTTTTGTGTCCGAGAATAAAACCTTCCTTTCACCAAAAATGGCTCTTCTCCTAGTTTAAGGACAAATTTTGGTGTCCTTCACCAACCGCTTCAACAATTTTTGTTCCAAAATGGGATAGGCCACGTTAGAGAAAGAGTCCCCGAAGACCGAAAAGTCATCCATAAATACTTCCATCATTTTTTCAATCATATCGTGGAAGATTGCCATCATACATCGTTGGAACGTACCAGGAGCATTGCATAACCCAAAAGGCATGCGACGATAGGCGAACGTTCCGTACGGGCAAGTAAAAGTTGTCTTTTCTTGGTCCTTCGGGTCTATTGGGATTTGAAAATAACCCGAGAAGCCATCGAGGAAACAATAGTATTGGTTTCATGCTAGTCTTTCGAGCATTTGGTCCATGAAGGGCAATGGGAAGTGGTCCTTTCGGGTGGCTTCATTAAGCTTTCTGTAATCAATACATTACTCGCCAACCGTGGACATCTATCGAGTAAGGAATTGTTCATTCTCATCATTTTGGATGACAGGTTATGCCTCATTTCTTAGGTACACAGTGTACCGGGCTCACCCAAGGGCTGTTAGAGATGGGGTAAATCAATCCAGCGTCAAGAAGTTTTTCAACCTCTTTCTTGATAACGTCGTGGATTTTTGGGTTTACCCTTCTCTGACTTTGCACAGATGGTTCATGGTCCTCTTCCATCAGGATTTTATGAGTACAAAACTCAGGATTAACCCCTTTTATGTCCAGAAAGTTTCCAAGCGATGGCTCCCGCAGTGGGGACTTTAGAACCTTGAGAAGAGCTGCCTTTTCCATCATCTTTTAAAAGTCATTTGGCAATATATGACAGGCAACTTTGTCGTCACCTTCAAAAAATGCGTATTCTAGATGGGGTGGCAGTTCCAGTGAGTTCAACCTCGGAGTCATCAACGGAAATTCAACGGTTTTAGCTTCACAAATTTTTAGTGAGTTCTTTCCTAACTCCAGGCAGATATTGTTCTTGATTTGGGAGGGGGGGGGTGGTGGTTCACTGTTCAAAATTGCTTCTAGAAGCAGGATGTCCCCCTCAGGATCCTGATAAGTTGGATCAACTTCAGATGAAGTTGGATCATCTTCTAGAGCAAGAAACGAATCTGCTTCTTCAAATAAAAGAAAATCACTGTCCCCGAAAGGAGTGAGATTTGGAGAAGCAGTAGAAACAATAGGCTCAAAATATGGAGTGGGATTGCCACTCGCGATCACGTTTGAAAATCCTAGGACCTCTTGAGAATACTCATCACAAGCCATATCAATGACGTCGATTTTGTTTACCGTCATATGGTTGTAATCAGCTGTGTATCTTGAAGTTTGGTCCAGATTGAATGTGATGGCCTCCTTGCCAACACGAAGGGTAATCTCACCTTCATAAACATCTATCAAAGCATGACTGGTTTTCAAGAAACATCGCCCGAGAATTAAAGGTACTCGGGGGTCTGGTTCAAAATCAACAACTACGAAGTCAGCTGGAAATTGGAATTTTCCCACATTTACAAAGACATCTTCAGCGATACCGATCGGTTTAGTGATCGAACGGTCAGCTAGTTCTAGTGTCATGCAAGTCGGGGTCAATTCAGGAAGAGATAGATTGTTCCATACAGAATAAGGCATGAGATTAATGCTCGCACCAAGATCGGCCAATGCGTTGCATGTAGTAATCCCCGTAAATTCACATGGAATCAGAAATCGGCCAGGGTCTCCAAGTTTCTTTGGTAACTTGTTGAGGATGACCGCTGAACAGTTCTCATTCAAAGGAGTTCTTGCCAATTCGCTCAATTTTTCTTTGTTTCCAATTAAGGTTTTTAAAGTCGAAGCAAATTTAGGCATGAGCATCAAGGCATCGGTAAAGCTAATCTCGAAACTTAAATCTCTAAAGATTTCATAGAATTTCTCGATTTGGTCGTTAGCTTTTTCCTTGCGCCTTTCATCATTTCTTCTTGATGGAAATGGAATTGATGCTTTAGGAATTGGAGTAACAACAGGAGCAACAACAGGAGCAACATTGGGCTCAGGATTTGGATTACGAGACTGAATTTGAACAACAGGAGGTTGGACGTCTTCGGTGCTTCCGTTATTAGCAGGAGGCATCGTGTCCTTTGTCACCTCGGCATCATGATTAACTGCTTTCGGTCCTTGGATGGTAACACCACTTCGGGTAGTGATACCTTTTAAATCTTCCTTTGGGTTGGTAACAGTGTTACCAGGAAGAGTTCCAGAACCGGAAGTAGAAGCTGTATTAGCAGTAACAAATTTTGAAAGCATGTCAGTCAAATTTGCCATTTGGGATTGCAGGTTTTGACCTTGGTTTTGCATGTTTCTCAACACTGCATCATTGGCTGTGACATATCTTTCAAAATCTGTTTTTGACACACCGTGTGTCTGAGGAGCAGGTCCTTGATGAGCTACTGGTTGATGAACTACTGGTTGATGAACCGGAGGTCGATAAATCTGACCTTGGTTGAAATTGTTTCCTCTGTTTTGATTGAAGTTATTTCCTCGATTGAAATTGTTTTGATTATTTGCATGAGGATTCTGAACTGGAGGAAAACCAGGAGGTCGAATTTGATTTGAGACCATCGGAGGTCGATAACCAGAATTAGCTTGGTTGAAATTGGCCGCAGCGGCCTGGGACACATACTCTTGGATATTGTCATGGTACATGTTGCTGTTAGTGGCTGGACAGTTTTGATAAGAATGACCTCCCCCACAAGTTACACAACTTTGTTCAACCGCTTTTACGGGGGCGGAAGCTGGGGTTTGGTTCTTTCTATCGAGAATTAATGCCCGAACCATGTCTTTGAGTTCAGCAACATCAGATGAGACTGCTTGGGTGGAAGAGCTTGTACTCATTTTAGCTACAACAGCTTTGTTTCTTGATTGACGTACCTTAGACTTGCTCTCGATAATTTTTAAACATTCTCGAGGCATTTTGTCTAAGAAGTTACCACCGGCAGCTGAGTTCAATGAATCTTGATCATTTGAATTTAGGGCATTATAGAATGTATCGAGTTGATGCAATTCTGAAAACCCATGATGAGGGCATCCCCTTAAAAGATCATTGAAACGATTCTCCCAAGCATAATTAAAAACGT
The DNA here is from genome assembly GCA_026074375.1 of Tanacetum coccineum. Taxonomy (NCBI): domain Eukaryota; kingdom Viridiplantae; phylum Streptophyta; class Magnoliopsida; order Asterales; family Asteraceae; genus Tanacetum; species Tanacetum coccineum. The sequence continues at coordinate 83,652 of BQNB010007160.1, read as the reverse complement.
TCTCTTATCAAATTTTTGCTGAAAATCTCTGTGATTTACTTTTCTGAGATTTGTCGTTTTTGAGGGCGGGAAGAATTTGTTAATAAATTTCGAACAAGATCATCCCATGTTTCAATCGAACCGAGGGGGGTTCTTTTTCTTAGCATATCCGGGCTGCCCCTTCGAGAGGAAAACGGGAATAGATAAAGCTTTTACCGACGTATTTGGTACGTTCGGAATCTTCATAGTTTAGTAGAGAAGTGGTCTTGTTGAAAGATTAACGGAGTGGTATGTGGGTCTTCTTTAGCGTGTCAAAAAAATTTGGCTGTTTTGAACAAGATTTAGAAGACATGCTTGATCTCAAAGTTATTCGCAGGTGATTTTCTCAGGAATACTTAATCGCATACTCGTAAAAACCCTCGGTGGGTGCTTCGAAGCTAATTGCGCCATAGTACGATTATCTGCCATTTTTCGTTTTTTAACTATGGGGAGGATTATCAGTTTCTCGAGGATTTGATGATTCAGACAGAAGTTTGTAGAACTTTGTGGTTGTCGACGTATACGCTTGGGAACTGACTCATCATTTTTGGTTTTTTTTGCCGCATATATGCACATAAATGGGAAATACAAAAAGAAAATTTACTTAATTTTTTTATTTTTTATTTTTGGTTTTTCAAGGATAAATTCCAATTGATTTTATACGGATAATGAGAGAGATAAAGACAACCTTAAACCAAATTATTCAGTTACTTCTCGGTAGCTCTCAAAAAGTTATATCACAGGTGAGCGGATGGTAGTTGGAAATAAGCATAAATAGCGCGAAGTATTTCTCTTTCGGGTCGTAGTTTATTAGGAACTAACCCTCCTTATACCCACTTTATAGTTTGTTTAATCTTTTCAAGGTGAGCCGTACGTCGTAAGAGACACAAAAGGCAAGTTTTTAAATCTTTAGTTCGAGTGGGAACCAGCAAGTTCACCGGAACTTATTATGGAGAATACACCAGTTGGTAATATTCTTTGTGGTGTTCTTTTACCACTTGTGAATTTTATTTCTTTTTATTATGGACAATGTTTTTATATTTTTGATATTTATTTATTTATTTATTTATTTTTTTTATTTTTTTTTTTTTTTTGGATTTTTAAATGATAATTATACTAAAAAGAAATGAAAAATATTTTTGTACTTTTTTTTTTTTTTTTTTTTTTTTTTTTTTTTTTTTTATTTTTATAATAAAAGAAAATATTCACACTTTCAAAAACAATTGGTCAAACGTAACGATAAACGTTTGCACAGCCTCCCCGGCAACGGCGCCAAAAATTGATCCGGCTCAGACTATACCTTAAAATACATATAATTAATAAATATCAAATATAAAGTAGATATCTAAAAGCAGAGCCATTGATATCCGAGAAAATGAGAAGTAGTATAGAGCTATTCCCGGGACGTAAATCCCCAACGAGGCTGTGGAATGGGTCATTCGTATAGAATGAATGGATGATTTGAATTGAGAATGATTTTGATTTTTTAACTAGATAATATAAATTAATTAATGAAAACTACATTATTCTACGGGAAAAAGCAGGGGAAAAATGGGATCTTAAATATACTACGGGGAACAAAAATAGTTATACGGATACAATCCTAAACTACGGAGCATAAATAATGGCAAATGTAATCCTAAGAAATCTTACGGGGCAACATAGTTAGGGCTATAAAATGATTAACTAAATTAATTTAAAACAATATGCTAAAATATTAAACATGAATTATAGTACTACCAGGGAATTTAAAATCGCAAGCTAAAATCTAAAAAAATATAAAAATAAAGTCATAAATATTAATTTTTAAAATTTAAATAATTTTAACAATATTTAACTTAAAGAAAATGTAAAAATTTCAAATCGGAGGTTAAAAGGAACAAAACGGTTAAAAAACAGAAAAAATCTGGGGCTCGTAAACGGGCCCGGAACTGAATTTTAAGCAAAAATTGCCCTACACAAGTTTTATTAATTTTCCTACAAACTATTTGATTAAAGAAAATTTTCTAAAAAAGAAAAATAATTTTTTGTTAATTTTTGTATTTTTTATGAATTTTCTAAGATTAAAAACTAATTAAAACTAATTAAATATAAAAAGTCAGAAAATATAACTATAAAAAAAATCTGAAAAAATCAGATTAAATAAAGAAAAAGTTGAGAAATCTAAAAATATAAAAAGCCCTAAAAGTTACTGTAGCAATTAAAAGTAATTAAACTAATTAAAATTAAACCTAAATTAATTAATTAAATTAAATAAAACTAACTAAAGCTAACTGTTGTTAAAACTAAAGGACTAACAGTGAAAGGACAAAAGGACTGACGGGGTAACAAGCTAACTAACCACAGGGGCTAACAGAGGTAACTACAAAAGATAAAATTACATAAATGGTCCCTGAGGTGGACCCCGATTACAAGAAGGGTCCAACTAGCTTATTATCAAAAAGTCAAAACAGCAAACTTGTTCAGGGGCTTAATGGCAACATTTTTCCTAAAAGGCACATAAGCTGAATCCAACTTAATAAGCTAGAAAGATGAGCTTTTTGGGGCTGCAGTAGCTTTTTAAGCTTATGAGCTTATTTGTCTTTCTTTTTGAGGTTTTAAGCTGCAAAATAAGCTAGAAACTAGTTGAATAAGCTACTAGACCTAAAGGAGACCTAAATAAGCTAAGGGAACCTAGATTAAGCCCTAAAATAAGCTGATGACAATTTAAGCTATATGACAGTTTTAATAAGAAAACAGAAAAAGCACTACTTTAATGCTAAAATAAGTTAAGCTAAAGGGGGAAACAAGCTATGAGATTTTGGGGAATTTAAGAGATACCTATAAGCTACAAAGAAAAGCAAAAACATACTAGGTCCTAGTGGAGCAATAAGCTGGAAAAGGGTGCTGAATGTGGGTGCTCAGCACCAGGGGAAAACAGCTAGGCTTAAGGGAGCTTATTTGGGCTTATGAATATAAGCCCTCAAGAGCTTATTAGCCAAAACAAAACAAAAACAGAATCAAAGGGGTGCCTAATGAGCTTATATTCAAAAGATGAGAGCTTAGGAAACAATATAAGCTGCTGAAATTGTGGCTTGAATTTGAGGGTTCTAAAAAAATGCAAAGCCAAATTTGACTTAAACTTGGTCAAACCCAAGGGAGCAACAAGGGCTTGGGTTTATGGGTAGAAACAACACCAAAGAGCACTTAAACAATGTGCTTAAGCTGCTTATGCAGCTTGAGCACTTAAGCTCAAGGTGGCTTTTTCAGATTTTGACAGAAACCAAAAGGGCACTCAAAAACTTATTTCCAAACTAAAGGTGGTGATTTTAATGGATTAATTAAACCTACACACTCAGCCAAAAGTGGCTGAGTGCACTTGACCCACAACACCACCCATTTGACCCATTTTCAAGCTTAAACCAAACACCCCCTTAAATAAGTAAAAATGAAGTTTTACTTAGTTTTACTCAAAACTATTAATAAAGATTTAGATCAATGACAGCAGGGTAACAAGTAAACTAAATTTTTTCAGGATTAACAAAGAATTAAAAAGACGAATAATATTGAAAATCACAAGAAATTTAACATTAACTTCAAAACTTGAATTAAACTTTTAAAATAGTAACATTACACTTAAAAAGCAAGCTGGAAACTTAAATTACAAGTTGATTAAAATTTAAATAAAAATAAGCTAAGAAAAACTAGTGTGTGGTTCGGCATTGTGTTTTCTTGAATTTATAGAAGCCTCAAGGTCTTCACAGCTTCTATCTTTGTGTTTCTTGTGTGAGTTGAAAGCTCAGCATCAATCCTAGCCCTTAGATGAGAATTGTGCTTCTTTTAAAGCCATTTCCACCATTGATGTTGCTCGGGCTTGGTGAGATTGCCAAGGTGGCATTTTAAACAGGGAAATGGGTGTGGGTTTAGGATTGGACTGGGTAAAGGAAGGGTTGGGTAAAAGATTGGAGTGTAACATGTGATGGTGAAGGTTTTGAGGTGGTGGCGGGAAAGGGGAGTGAAGGGGAACGTTTATTGGCTGCAGGTTTTTAAAACTTTCATTTGCCCAAAAAGAAACCCCAAAGTTTTACTACTTGTCACTTTTTTGTTTCTTTTCTTTTTCAGTTATAAACGAGTTTGAGAGTAGTCACAAACACCCCTTGTGTTTTATTAAACAAAGAATTAAAGAAAGAATTGTGGTTTGGCAGTTTCAGCCCTTGGCCTTTTAAAGGGAAAACAGTTTTGTACATATGCAATTTCAGTCCCTCTAATTGTTTAAACCATTTTTCTTTTATAAAATTTTCTTTTTTAAAACAATTTCAGAATTGACAATTTAAGTCCCTAAGTTTTTATAAAAATTGTTTTTGTGGCAGGGTCTGGGCTTGGTTATGTATTGGGCCTACTGGTGTGTTTGGGACCATTAAGGTTTGTGCTTTGTTATTGGGCTTTTTAAGGCCCAATAAGTTTTGTGGCTCTTATTGGGCCAACTAAGTGTGTCTGGGCCCACCAAATAAGGTTTCGGCTTTGTTATTGGGCTTTTTTAGGCCCTATAAAGGGTTGGGGTGGGTTTTGTGTGTAAATGGCTGTGTTTGGCTTGTTCATGGCTAGGATCGGGACCTTCAAAAAGTCTCATAGGTCTCGTCAATTGCACACAAATGGGCTGTTTTAGTCATTGATCTGAGGGCGCCATTTGGTCTTCACAGTCTTCATCGATACTATTGGCTTCCGGCCCATCAGATGGGGTTGAGTTTGACAACCAATAGTATTCTTCATTTACGCCTCGTTTTGACTTGTTAATTTGTTGAGTTGACTTTGACTTTGACTTTTCTAGTCTTTGGCTCTTGATTGGCTTTGTCCTTCACGCTTTTCCATTCCGTGTCCAGTTTTGTCGTTTTCTTGGCTTTGTTTTTAGTCTTTCTCTTGGTTACTCCGTTTCCTGCACAATACATTTTGCAATTCAAGCGTTTTCTTTGGCATGTTATGTCCGTTTTTGGTATATTTCAGCTCGTTTTTTTAAAGGTAAAAGGTATGTGGTTTTAACCTATACCAGCATACATCATTGTATTTTTTGCCACAAATAGCTTTTTGTTTGCTCATTTCTTTTTTTATTTTAGTCACTATATGTGGTTTTGTCATTGTCATACTACATCGACCATATCCTTTAATGATTGATAAATGATCTTTAAAACATTTATAATTTCATTATTGCCTTTCTCATGAAGGAATGTGGATCTTTATATTGATCATTTTAATACTCATTCATTGATGGAAAGGAGATCTTTATGTTGATTTTTACTCTATCTTTAGGTCTTGCTACTTTAGGTTGCCAACTAGTTCTTTAAAATTACACGACAAATAATTATTTTACCACGTCTATATCATGATATCTACATGATCATTCGTTATTGTGTCACATTTCAATTGAATGAATGGAGCATATTTAGTAAACGGGTTTATCATGTTTCTTAAGGCATACCCAATACTTTGTTTAAGAGAATAACTTATATCAAATATCGTTCTCGATAATATGGGCTATATTCAATGGATTAACCCATTCCCATCGCATATTTTCTTGTATATCATTGTGATGTAAACTCAATATTTGCCAAAAATGTGCTGCATTTACAAGATTTTCTATTCTTTTGTGGGTCAAATCTTTCTTTTAGATTTTGACATACATACAACGGATCTTTCACCAAGAATATCATTGTTTTAGTACACTCTTTCAAGGAGGGCTTTCTTTTCTTTCTTTTTTTCATTTTTGCGTTCTCCTTTTTTTAGTTGCAAACTTGTTGAGGTTGTTTACTATTCCTTTTGGGTCTTCCATGAATTAGAATAGAAGACATGGGGGATACCCACTGTTGTGGCGCACTATCGTAAAAATACTTTATTTCAGTTTTTGATTGACTTTTTAAGATAATGAGTGATTAAGATTAAAACTTAGCATCAAAATTTCAGTGGAGAACATTCTTTTGTAGAAATGTCAGAATAGCAAAAAACCCACATTTGAATGTTTTAAATTTGACATTTTTTAATATCATAAAATGGTATTTGTTTAATTTTGCCATAAAATTGCATATATCATCATATCATGCTTTTTTTCATATATCACAAAATTTACCTATTCAAACATGAGAAAATAACGGAAATCGGCTCTTGTTATGAAATGCTTATTATGAAATTATCACAATTAAATAAAGCAAGAGAATAAAAAAATGCATAAAAATGAAAAATTACAACAATAGAACTTGAGGTTCTATTACAAGAACATAAGATTGTATTATTTGATTCGAATGAAAGATAGAACTTGAGGTTCTAAATATACATTTTTTAGTATAACATTAGGTTATGTTATTGATTATGTTGATCGAATCATGTTAGAAACTTGAGGTTCTAACTGTTCTGTTTCTTTCTTTAACATAATCTGAGGTTATGTTGCCCGATTCTCTTGAGAGAATCATGATAGAACTTGAGGTTCTCATCATTTTGTTTAAACAGAACATTACAATCATAACACAAGGTTCTGTTATTTGGATCTTTGTTAAGAATCAATGTAAAATATGAACTTGAGGTTCAAAAATAAAATTATAACATAACTTGAGGTTATGTTATTGATTCTTTTGAGGGAATCATAATTGAACTTGAGGTTCGCAAAAGAAAGTAATGATAACAATAACTATGAGGTCATGTTATCGTGATTCATCTAAACGAATCACAAAGAACTCGAGGTTCTTTAAAAGATATAACAATAACTTGAGGTTATTGCATTTTGATTATGTTCATCGTTGTAGAACTTGAGGTTCTATAGTAAATAAGTGTAATCATAACATGAGGTTATGATACATTTTGATTCTTTTTTCTTTTTTTAAAGAATCATAGTAGAACTTGAGATTCATACTCTTTAAACATAACGCGAGGTTATGATATTGATTCTTGAAAGAATCATATTAGAACTTAAAGTTCTAATTATATATTTTTTTTCCTCTTTAACGTAACATGAGGTTATGTTATTTTTGTCTGATTTATATATGTAAAATACAATCCAGAAGACAAACCTTTCATTCTTTTCATTATGGACTATTTTTTATTTTTAATGGATGTAATTTGGAGATACCCAATTTTATTTTGAGTCATGGTTTCAAGATGATAACCATTGCGTTTTATATTTTTAAAACTTAGTAGATTTCTCCCGAATCTACTAGAATACAACGCATCATTGATTCTCCATAGGGAATCATGATAAAACTTGAGGTTTTATCTTTTTTCTTTTCTTTATGACATAACATGCGGTTATGTTATTGATTCTATTAATTGAATCAAATTAGAACTCGAGGTTCTAATTATTTTTTTTCAAACATAACATAAGGTTCCGTTATTTTGATTCTATTTATCGTAGTAGAACTTGAGGTTCATACTTTTTTTAACAGAATCGTAGTAGAACTTGAGGTTCTATTTTTATTTTTCTTTAACATAACATGAGGCTATATTATTGATTCCATTAACCGGATCATATTAGAACGTGAGGTTCTAATTTATTTTATATTTTGTGATTCAGTTTAGGAATCATCGAATAATATATTTGATTCACTTGAGGGAATCATCAAAGCACATAAGGCTCTTAAATAAAAATAATCATAACTTGAGGTTATGTTATTGTGATTCAATTAACCGGATCATATTAGAATTTGAGGTTTTAATTTTTTTCTGAACATAACATAAGGGTATGTAATTTTGAGTCTTTTTAAGTAGTCACAATAGAACATTTAGAATTTAAGAGATAAAAATAAATAAAACATGATACTCTTTATGTAACTACAAAAGAACATTACGTGTTCTTATAGAATATAAGAATCTTTAAGAGATTAGCAAGTAACATTAACAAAGAATCATATATGATCTAGTTAAATCAGTTTACTATACAATTTCATATGTTCAAATTAGTTTGATTCACTATATATATTCTGTGATTCAATATGGTATAGTGACATAAAAAAAGATTATCATTAATGATTTGTATCATATATCAGTTCCATGAATCCTTTTTCGTCAAATAATTAAATAATGCATGTGATAAACAATTAAATAATGAATACTCACATAATATATAATAAGTATTAAATATGGTATAAGATTTTGTGTTCATAAACCGTAGAATGCAAATTGTCTTTGAATCAATGAAGAACTTGTCCTACCTTAACATCAATGGATTGATGTGATCATGTCCGGTGATTAAAAAAAACATGTTAAATTATTACTCATTTTTTAAGAACAATTATGCTGATAACGTGTTGTAAATGTAAAGAACAAGAACACAAGAATAAGAAAAGAATGAAGAGAAAAGATAATTCTTATTCAGTTATATCAATCCAAGAGGTTACAAGTATCAAGTATTTATAGGAAAGATAAATACATGTAAAAATTTCCATCTAAGCTATTAATTTCAATACCAATCCAACGGTCTTACTTAATTTCATTCTTCTCCCCAACGAAACTTTCCATCTCATTTCATTCTCTCCCTAACGGTTTCAAAAAAAACACACGCACACATTAATTTCTCCGATCAAAACCCTAACTTTTTCTTTCCTTCAAATTAACTCCAAATTAAAACCCTAACTGTGAAATACGGCTATCTAAATCGATTTCATCAAAATCGATCTTATAAGATGGATATACGCGATGAAATAAAGCTATCTAAAGGAGATATGTTGTCGGATTTCGATGAAAATAAGCATCGGAATAAGCTTCCTGGTATACATTTCTTTTATTCTTTATTTTTTTTCTTATTTGGTGCTTATTTAGTATTTTTTGTTTTTTATTTTTCTAATCTAATGCTTATTTGATATTACTAGTTTCTTATTGTTGCTTATTTTGGACACAAGCCATAGATGTAGCTTATTTTTAGCTTTTGTTTATTTGGTGCTTTATTTAGTATTTTTTAGGTTTTGTTTTGTTTTTTATTTTATCAGTTTGTTGATGATTTTTTGTTGGTGGATGTATGGTGCTTATGCAATAGCTTTTGCTTATTTTGTGCTTATTCAATAGGATTTTGCATATTTTTGTGAATTTTTTGTTGGTTTATCCTATGTGATTTTAGTTGTTTTTCATCTGATGTTTTTTTTATAAATTTGTTTGGATGTTGGGTGGTAAGGCGATTGATCGTGGTTCGCCTATTAAATCTGAAATTGAAGGGTTATTGGTAAAAGTAATTCTCCTAAGAGTAGGTGGCTTCCGATGAGTGAAAGGGTTCTTAGTCCACGTCGGTTTGACTCAATATAATCCTATAACTGGTGAAGTTAGAAAGGAGAGTGAAAGGCGGTATTGTGAAGGGAAATTCTGTTGTTTAGTAAGAGTAGGTTGTAGAGTAAGGTTGCGGCTGTGGTGAGTGAAAAAGTCGACTGTCATTAAAGGAGAGTGTCGTTAAGTCTATTTAAGAGTCGACTGTCGTTAGGAGAGTTGATGTTACGAGAAAGGTTGGTAAGTGTATGTTTCGTTGTTGTGAGGAAAAGTCAGTGTGAATGAGGAGGGAAATCTAAAAGTTTCTAAGGTTTCAAATGAGGTAAATAAGGCGCAGTGGTGCCGGCATCTGAATTTAATCCTATTACTGGTGTGCAAGTTGTGAATAAGTATATTGATGTAGTTGTCGCAGATAACACTAAATTGGGTAAGAATCCAGTTGTAGCAGATAAGGATGATGTGATTAAGAAGACGGTTGTTTCAGATAAGGATGATGTGATTAAGAAGACGGTTGTTTCAGATAAGGATGATGTGGTTAAGAAGCATGTTGTTGTAGATAAAGATGACGTTGTTAAGAAGCCAGTTATTGCAGATAAGGCGCCGACTACTGTAGTTGTTTCAGTTAAGGTGCCGGTTGTAAAGAAGAGTGTTAAGGCGTCTAGTGTAGTTGCAGATAAGCCATCTAGTGTAGTTGCAGACAAGGTTGATGTGGTTAAGGACAACATTAATGTAGTTGCAGATAAGGTGGCTAAGGAGAATGTGTTGTCTGTTGTTGCAGATAAGGCATCGAACATTAATGTAGTTGCAGGTATGTGGTTAGACTGCCTTCAAATATGAATCATATGAGATTCAGAGTTAATCACATGAGATCCTATGTGATCTCATGTGATTCACTTTGAATCTCATGTGATTCAAACAATAATGAGATTCACTCTTAATCACATCTGATTCACTCTGAATCTCATGAGATTCAATCTGAATCTCATGTGATTCACTCTGAATCTCATGAGATTCACTCTGAATCTCATGTGATTCTCTCTGAATCTCATGAGATCCTGTCTGATCTCATGTGAGTCATAGTGAATCACATGAGATCCTGTCTAATCTCATGTGATTCATAGTGAATCACATGAGATCTTGTCTGATCTCATGTGATTTTTAATATAAAGTCTCCTGTCTGATCTCATTTCTAACTCATGTCGAACATTAATGTAGTTGCAGATAAGGTGTCAGATGCTTTGAAGAATAAGTTGGCTGAGAAGGGTAAGAAGCCTGTTGTTGGTAAAGATAAGGAGAATTTTCATGAATGTGGAATTTTCACCATGCTCCATATGGAAACTTTTGAT
>BQNB010007160.1:8556-69450 GCA_026074375.1 Tanacetum coccineum | reverse complement strand
TATTTGTATTAACAGTTATATTCCATTATATGTTTTGGCCTAGGGCCCAAAATAGATTTTGAAGACAAAACAAAATTTTCTTTTCCTGTCGAAAAGTCGGACGTTCCCTAATTTATTGTAGGGGTCGTCTGGACAATCAGGGGCCATCACCAGAGGGTTCCACATTTTGAGATTTTACAAATTTTACTTGTTTTAACTCACTAGTTTATGCTTCTAATGAATTAAAACCTAGACCCAATTTCTCGCTGGAGGGTTTTTGAGAACTTAAAATTTTCTTAAGAGAGTGAGTACTCTTTTCAAATTCATATAGCTTGGAGGCTTCCTCTTTAAGCTTCTCATTTTCAATTTTAAGACTCTCACAAATTGTACACCTAAGTCAATTTCTTTGTTCTTCTCGAGTTTCGATACTTTATCTTTTAGCTCACTAATTTCCTTTTCTAACTTGTTTCTCATAGCTTTTAAGTGTTTGTTTTTAGTGATTATTTTTAAACTCATTTTACATAATTTATGGTATTCACTATCTAGAGTAAAATCATCTATTGAAGAGTTTTTATCACTAAAGTAAGAGGATTCAGAATGTACCTCACTAGATGCTTGAGCCATGAGACACGTTTCGTCTTTAGCCTTTTCGTTATCTTCCTCACCATAACTCTAAGAGCCTCCGATAAAAGCTCTTTGGTTCTTGTCTCTTGATGGTTTCGAACATTCTCCGATAAGATGATTCGGGTCTCCGCATCTAAAACACTTCCTATCATTTTTACAGTTCTTGTCGTCCCGACTTATTTGAAAGGTCTTTTTGTCATTTCGTGGTTGTCTCACAAACCTACCTCTTCTCTTGAAGAACTTGTTGAAGTCTCTAATCACTATGGCGTATTCTTCGTCTTCACTTCCGAAAGTCAAACTTTCTTTATCACTAGATTCCTTTTTAGCCTATCAGGCAAGGGATCTCCTTTCTCCTTTACCTTTGACTATTTTAGAATCTTTCTTGATGATCAATTCGTAAACTTTGAGGTTCCCGATGAGTTCATCAAGTGCTAGTGATGTCAAGTCTTTTGACTCTTCGATTGCCGTGACCTTTGCTGTCTATTTAGGATGTAGAGCCCTAAGAAACTTCCTAACATAATTCTTGCTAGAGTAACCTTCATCAAGAGCTTTTAAACTAATAATAATAGTATTAAACCCAACAAAGCACTATATATTAATTCGTCTTCAGAAATGATGAATTGTTCATATTATTATACCAAAAGGTCAATCTTGCTGTCTTTAACTTGATTATTACCTTGATGGGTGATTAACAAGGTTTTCCAAATTTCTTTGGTTACACTGCACATAAAAATTCTTTTGTATTCTTTCCTAGACAAAGCATTATAGATAACCATTTTAGCTTCGTTATTTTTCGCAAGTCTCTTTTTAAGATCATCATTTTGTTTTTCAAAAGGAACAACCTCGTCAAGTTTGGTTTCCGGGTTATTTTGAATAGGTTGAAAATCATCCTCAGTAATAACATGCCAAAGATCAAGATCTTTTGATTTCACATAAGTTTTGAAACTATTTTCCAATAAATATAATCGTCGCTTTAAAAAAGTGGCGGTCTTTGCACAGCTTGCCCTTCTAGATATTTGTCGGAATCCATAGATCGATTCAAGCTTTAAAATACAATATATTTTTGAAAATCTTGGGTGGCCAGGCTCCTGATACCAATTGTGAAAACTATAAGGAGGGCTGAATAGTTTACCCGTTAATTTGCGTTTTAAAAGTTTGCTTATAAAAATCTTAGATTCAAGTTTATGTGATATCAACCAACCAATAATATGAACAATATATGTAATTGTAAACAAAACAAACAGAATATAAACTATATCTACGAAATACAAAAGACGATATGAAAGTAAAGACATTGAACAATTAAACCACAACACCGAGAGTTATAGTAGTTCGGCTACGAAGCTCTTCTTCGCCCTACTCCACTCCCCGAGTATCCGACTTGAGATTTCACTATGTCAACAAGCTCTCTTCATGTGGAGAAAACCGTTACACGTCGCTTATACCAATTTCCGACACTAAGCTAAATGTCGATTCCTAAGCTTAGCTTGAACCAATCTACTACTCCACAAGCTTATTTTAAGGCCTAAAATGCTAACCGACACACATATAACACTTTCATATTTATACACTATCCAGATCTACACAACTACACAAGAACGATGATAGAGATATCAAATTTAGAAGAAGAGATGAGAGAAACACTAATCTACAACACTTCGTTTTTTGGTGAATACGAGTGTTCTTCTCTTGCACTTGAGGGAAGAAAGAAAGAATGGATCACTAAAACAAGATTAAGCAAGTTAGCGATCAAAGGTTTAGAGATATGTAGAGAGAGAAATAGAACAGAATACTATGTGCAAAAAGGTTGAAAAAATACCAGGGAACACTCCACTATTTATAGGCAAGAGAGGGGAGCATCTCTACTCTAGACGATCCCACGGTCCGAGATATATTTAAGGGTCATTTTGCACATAAGAGGGTCGCCCTAGGTAAACGCTCTCTTTTTCGTCTTTTAATAGGGAAATATTTATATGGTCGAGTGTTTTCCACTATGGGGAGGAAAAACTAGATTTGAATATATTTTAAATAATTAAAGCATTTCCTTATTAACTAAAATATTGGTAAATTTTTAATTTTATAAAATGATTTTATTACATTTGTAAAAATATAAAGTTTAAGACAAAAAGGTATATCTTTGATCATTAATCATGTTTATGATTAGTTTGTACATACCTTAAATGATTTACGTCGAAATAGAAATTTACGACCAATAATGTGTATACGTTATTTTTATCGTAGATCGATTTTACATTTTGTCATCTTCAAAATGTAGAGAGGTCAAAAAAATATAAATAATGTTTCTAGACATTATTTGTATTAATAGTGTAATACAAATTTCAATACATCTTCAGTGCATAATGTAATAAATATTAAAGATAATGAAATAATTGGGTTTTCAAATAAAACAAAAAGGTAATGGGCCCACCTTTACAGTATAATACTTGGTTGTTCAGAAATACACGACGATTTAATGTATGGTGAGCTGGCAATAGCCATAATCGATTATACCGTATAATTGGGATACAATGTGTTTGTCATGTAACCCCACTGCGCGAATGCCCTAAATGAATGATAAAATTCTATCCAAACCTTTATTCAAATAAAGTTATCTCTACCTATATAAGGGGCAAGGATATGAATTAGCCTTTTTGACTCGACAATGATGATTGTACATGAAATGTTGACTCATAATGCTGACACAAAGAAAATTTTTGGAACAAAAATCCGACTAGGCAAGGATAGTGTAAAAAATAAGGGTATTAAGGTTACTTTGTACATTCCTTAAAACCTTGCTACAATTTTGATTGTACATTCATTCTTCAGTTACACAATTGAGCCAATATCTCTGACTTTCAAAAAACATTCCTAAATTATCATCAAACAATTTATATCAAGAGAATCATATCAATAAGATTATATTGATTAACTATGACGTGTTTCTATTTTGAAATTCATATCAAGAAAATCACGGATCAATTTAAATACACAATATTATCCCAAAATATTCGACTGAAGATCAAAGAACCCTAATTTGTGGCTATAAATACAAAGGCTAATCAATATGCAAAATCATATTCCTCATCACAGTTCAATATCAATTCAATTTCCTAAGGATGAATAAGTTTTCAAGGAAACGCATTAGCAACACGGGCTATCAAAAATCATCAACTGTGCCAGGTAGTTCTGGTAGAGGTTCAAAGGGTTACTGAAAGAATGGAGGTTCTGGAGGTTATGGAGGTTTAAAGGGTTTTGGTGGATCTGGTAGTTCTGGTGGATTTGGAGGTTTGTCTATGTTGTTGTTTATTTTTTTCCATTTTTAGGATTCATTATTTTGTTTTATATGTATACATTCTGATTCTGATTACATTTCATGTTTTAATTATCATGTTTTTATATTTTGTATTAAGCTATTGTAAATGAGATGTTAGTATAAACTGAATATGCCTAATGACCATGTTCTTGTGATTGTTTATATTGTGTTATAGTAAAGTAAATATACTTAATTACCATGTTCTTATAACTGTTTATATTGTTTTAGTGTAAAGTAAATATGACTAAGAAAGATGTCCTTATATGTTAGTGTCAACTAAATACGCATAAGGAACATGTTCTTATAGGTAGTGATTAGTCTGTTTGATTTGATTTAGGTATTTTATGCCTAATGTCACATCCTTAAAATATCACAACGAAAAGGTAACCGGGGGTGGTGACTTCATAGTACAAAGATACAAGTTATAAAGAACGACCTCTATATGAGTCGTTAAAAAGTTAACCATTTGTTACATAAAAAGTAAACTGATTTTTCAACCAAATACATTTAATAGATTCAATACAAAATAATAAACTGTTCGAAAGATAGCTAAATGATCAAAGTGATGCAGGAAGAAGACTTTCGGGATGCAACTCGAAATGCTAGCCATGCAAATTACAGACCTGAGAAATACATGCTTAAAACATCAACATAATGTTGGTGAGTTCATAGGTTTAAGTAAGTTATAAGAGTGGACCACAAGATTTCAAGTGTATGACAATTGTAACACATACATTATCATAAAAAAATAATTACGATTGCATTAAGATGTTGACACCGAAGCCTTAACGAGAGTTTAAGTGTTTGCAATTCAATGCAAGTTGTTGCCCTGCACGTATCTATCCCAATATACTTGTAGTTCCCCAAATGGTATACATCCGTTTGACCGGTACCTTAGCATCAAGTAAGCGCGACTTACTCAGACGAGGATGTCAATCCTAATAGATCTATTTACAACATCGGTGTTCACACGCAATAATTAACGGTTCATGATAGTAGGCATAAAGTAGGATAATGAGTACTTAAGCTAATCCATAATAGTTTAAGTACACTTGCGTCCATATTTAAAAGCAAGTAATGTATCTCACCCTAAGTATTTCAAAACTATTGAAAAAGTAAGTAAATAGGGGCTATGAAACAAGTAGTGTAATCAGGACAGTATTACGTAAGTTCAACGTGCAAGAAACCTAACCGTGATCTAACAGATAAGTCGTCTTAGGAATAATATGACATGTACTAAATGCATATTAGTTTTATAAAGTTTTATCACCTTTACATGCTTGCGTCTAAGTTTTACAAGTCAAAATATAATTTACACAAAAGTTTCCCAAGTAATTTCTAGGGTTTCAACACTTTTATAAGCTGATTTTTACTCAACTTTACGGGATCGTAACTCACGCGTAAATTAATGAATCTAGTCTGTTCCAGAGTCTAACTTATAGTATTTCATGCTAGCTTTCCGAAAATGTAAACCACTTACTTCAGTTCGGGGTTTAAATGTTCCAAAAGTTTGACATAAAAGGACAGGTCAGGGTTGTTTGCCCATTCCAGTAGGTTTTTGCCCATTTTCAAACCATCATAACTCTTTCATTACTTCACTATTTGATCTGATTCAAGCTTTTGTGTTTAATACTCTATATGGGTTACAAAAGTTCAACTACCATGTCTAATGATTCGAAGCCTAAGGTACCTAAAAACAGTCCCAAAGTAGCTAGGTCAGGCCATTTTTGATTTGTAAAGCTGCCAACATGTTTGATCTTGTAAAGCTGCCAACAGTTGATGTTCAGGATGACTTTTCACGCCATTCAATTGGGCCATAAACTTCTTCGATTTATTTGTTTGGTTTTACATTTCGTTCACAAGGTGCTATTTAAGTTCGGCATCTTGGCTACAAAATGTACTCTATCTAAAAAAAACTCTTTACGAATCAGTGTCTAAAGTGCTCAAAAGTTGGCCTAAAATCATGCAGTCAGCAAAGTTTAACTTTTAGGTTTCCGTTTTGTTTCACGAATTAAAAATACATGAACACTTCCATAAGTTATAATTTTTAAACATGATATACCTAAGACATTATAATTTAGTGTAGCGAGAAGATATTTTCCAAGGAGTCCATTTTAAATGATGAAAACAAGTACAAAAGCACAATTACAGTAACTTTGTTATTAGTTTCAAAAGCAAGATTGTTTCCGTAACAAACATGTATTGGTGATATAAAATGATGTATGAATGATAAGTATGAATGAAGTGAGATACGTATGAATGCTTACAAAGTTATGGAGAGGAGATGATCAAGAAATACACACGAAATCAACCCGAAACACTAGAAAACCCTAACCTTATCAACCAAACCCTAGATAAATATAACCCAAGATCAAACCCTACAAGTACCTTTGATAAAACTTTGAAATACAGGAGGTGTTGTGATGGTGTTATTCTGCCAAATACAAGAGAGAAAGAAGGAGAAATGAATGTGTGTTTTGGTTGTATGAAAATGAACTAGTAAGATGTATATCTTTATGAAGTATTTTAAGATAGTTGCATGCTTGTTTTAGGCTTCACAAGCTATTGTAGAGACATTTAGGAAAATCAAAATTAGATCGTTATAGTGTGGCTTGGTATGGCCGGTCAAGGCATGAGGAGAAAATAGAGGAACATGTGATCTATTAAGGCTTAGTCATAAAAAAGGAAAGGTCATGTTTTAAAGGGAAAAAAGGTTTTTATTTTGCATACCACAAGTGTGGTCGGGCTTCTAGAGGCATGGGGGAGGGAGATTTATTTGATTTTTGAGTGTATAAGTATGTATATATGTATTAGTGAGGGTAGTGGGGGTATTGGGTAAGTTGTGCATGCATGCAAGTGTCAAAATGCAAGTTTACGTAACCTACGTAAAAGTTTTAAAACCGTATGGATATGAAATGTAAAACATGCTTATTATGATGATAACATACTAGTTATGAGTAGACTAAACTTTAATCTAGAGTCGTTGTGCGTCCAAAGACGTTTCTTGTTGTACGCGGGATAACTTCCCGGTTATATTTTAAAGCAAGTTCGCGTTTATAATAAAACGTTCAAGTTTATACATAAATGTTTAACTCAAAATTGTCAGTTGTCACACCTAATGACCATATTCTTATTATTACTATGTTTATTGTGTCAGTATAAACCAAATATGCCTAAATACATGTTCTAAGTGTGTATATTATGTTAGTTAGTGTAATGTAAATATACTTAATCACCATGTTCTAAAAACAACTTATATTGTTTTAATGTAAAGTCAATATGCCAAATGAACATGTTCTTATAATGGTTGATTATTTCAACAATCATATGAACTGTTAGTAGCAGACAGATTTTGGGATTGCTTACTAATTTTTTGTAACCCTTTGAATCACGAGATGATAAAAACAAGAAAATCACACCAATCAACGATGTGGATCCTATGTTGGATGACATATCTGTTCAAGGGAGGTGTATATCTATCTGGCATTTACATAATATGAATGCAACTCGTGATCCTTATAGTATTGATCTGGTCTTGCAAGATGCTCAGGTAGTCATATCCTTAACATGTTTTTTCGCTATACATATCATTTCTAATACCATTTTAAGAAGATATTTTTCTTAATTGCAGAACAACCGCATCCAGGTATACATAAAGAAGGAGTTTATGTTCATGTTTGAGCCTTTATTTGAGGAAGGTAAATTCTACATCATGTTGAACTTGGCATTGTTGAGAACGGTGGAAGGCTTCTGTTGTTACCTCATAGGTACAAGATTAGCTTTTATAAGTCAACCACTATCACCCAGATTGAACCTTTTGACAACAATACTCATGGCTTTATTTTTGAGCCATACAACCATTTGTTGGATCTTAAACATCACCAATACTATGAACAGGATGTTGTGGGTATGTATTTTATTCATTGTTAAAAAAATAGCATTTTAAACTGCTGTCACCAAAAATATACATAATATATTTATTTAACTACAAACAATGTTTGTTTACCAGATGTGATTGGTTCCGTGATTGTAGTATACTAATATTCATCGAACATGCAAACAAGCATAAATATGTATACACTTCAGAGGTAATCATTTAGACTTCACTTTTTGGGACAACTGAGCCACCATGTGGGCGAATATGCAAATAAGCATGAAGCAATGGGACATCTGTTTTTATCCTTCAGCTTGGCAAAGTAAAGTACTGGGATGGTAAGTGCAATTTTGTTGGTACATATATTGGCTTATTTTAACTTTTATTGAAGTAACCGTTTATTATGTATACACAGGGACACCCGCAATTCACAATGCCCTGTTCGGCATAAAGATATTTATAAACCTTGACTTACCTGAAATTGTGGCCTTTAGAACAAGGTTTGTATTTTATTGTCAGTAAATTACTAGAAATCAGTTTTATTTCACAATTTGTATGAACATTAATTTTACTTTTCCAATTTATATTTTAGGATTCAAGAGCGTGAGGGGTATGATGCGAATTAATTAATATTGAACTATTCGCACCTGAAGTGAAAGTTGTTATTGTAGTTGAGTTTTTCCATGGGTGTGTCAAAAAGATGGTCGGTGCCATCCGTGAATGTGAATCGATTTGTTACTCATCCTAATGCCTTATAATTTGTAATTAAACATGTTTTTGTGAATTGAGTTATTGTTCTAACCCATTATCATTTCTATAATGCATGATTCACATTGTATTGTTTACGCAACAGTACACAGAATCCACGAAGAACATGGATAGGCTTATACATCTTGCAAATCCTGTAACAAAAGGGTTAATATTATTAGTCATATGAATCGCAAGCCTACTTTTGTTTGTGAGGATCATGGCAACATTTAAGCTAAATATAAAATTAAATATTATGAATGGGTATAGTTTGATTCATTCTTTTATTTTCATCTTCATGATACATGTTTATTTTTTGAATAAAAGGTTTAAGGTCATTGTGATGCTCATTCCGGTTATGCTCCTATTGTGTTTTTCAACAAAAACTTTGTTAAGCTGTCTAAGCATACCGCCTGGGAATTGATGGAAAAACATGGCATGGATTCGGATGATTACTGGCCACAGGAGCTGGATGGGATAGTGAGAAAGAAAGCTATGTTTAAGATATAATTTTCTGACTACAACGTGAACAACAACAATCACACATACTGGTTTGATGCTTTTTCAGAAGATGTGGAATTGAACAACCACTTAAAAAAAGACTTCTTAGCTGATGAGGTTGGTGATGAGGAAGTTGATGATGGAATTGATGAGGTAAAGTATCATGTCGCATTTTAATATATACATTTTAGTCAAATCAATTATCCTTCCTTAACATGAGCTATGTGTGTGTTATTCACGAACCAAATGATAAGTTCACCACCCTTTTGATGTTGATAAAAAAAAGGTTAACATGTCTGACTCTAGTGTTAACCGTTTCCTTGGTATGAAGACACCTTCTAAAGAGGCATCAGCAAGTGGTGAAAGTTCAGGTGCTAAGAAGAGGTGTGTGTTCATTGATCTTGATGAACTTGATACTGAATCAGAAGATGACAAGAGCAATTCTAATACCTAAGATTTGGTGAAGATAAAGGTTAAACCTAAAGATTAGTCTTCTTCATACCAATCCATGGTTTATGTTATCTTTAGTTTTTTTTTGCAAGCATTACTTGCATAAACAATGTTTGTTGAATTGGTTTGATGTTTGCTTTGGTTTTTAAACTACAGTAAGTTTACTTTCTTTGGAAGTCATGGTTATTTGTTTCAACCATGTAGATGGGTTTCCTTTAAATCAATGTTGCCATTTTACATGGCATTTTTATGAAATTTAGGAACGTTAAGCCTTTTTTATTTATTGCAATTGTTTCCATGCTTATATTTTTTCTTTACGTTTTTATATTCATGACATGTTCTAAATTGGATTTATGATAGCCCATATTGATATAAAAGAATTAGCCCAAGTTTTATTATTGCTGTAACCATAACTATGGTTATGAGTTAACTATTTTTAAGTTATGTTTTGCTATTTTACTTGATGAATAACCTTTGTTGAAAACATATATTATAAACAAAATATAACCACTAAACTTAAATGTTTCTTCACTGGATTTTAACATACTTATTAATTATACAAAACATCCAGTTTTACCTTATGAATAACTAATATGATTTCTCAAATTGGTATCATCACTATATGTTTTCCTACTTTTGTTTCATTGTTATTCTTATGTGCTTTCTTTACTAATTTATTCATGACCCAGACTGATATATAAAATATTTGGCCAGATTTGTAAGTTAACTTATTTTAAGGTGTAATATGTTATTTTAGTTGATGATTTATTTTTGGTTTTTTCTTTTAAATAAATATCTCAATTCAATACTACTCATAACCTTTGTTGAAAAACATTTGTAGAAGAACCTATTATGAGTAACTATTTATGATACCCGAAATTCAATATCTCAAATCAATATCTTAATTCAATACTCATAACTATTTTTATGATACCCGAAATTCTAACAAAAAACTAAGCCCATGTTCAATATCATATCATATACTATATAAAAAACTTAGCCCATGTTTAATATTGTTCTATGTTCAGCCCAAATAATCATTAACAACATAAACCATGCGCATTATGTTTTAGTATAAATTTTCTTAGCACAAATCATAATCATACCATCCTATATATATAATCAAAATACCAAAGTAATACCAAACATAAATATGGTTAACAAAATTCATATACATCATAAACATATCATCCTACATTCGCAAACCAATGTCATACTAACAAAAGACACGAAAGTCATACATACTACTGACATAATACCCAAGTTTGTATCCATACATACTAAGTCTTAAACCTGAATATACATGCTTTAACATAGTCACAAAATGAATGATAACAAGCATGTAACAAAAGACACCAACAACGCACTTATCATTGTCTAACAAATATAGAATACTGGAATTTCTTCTTCGTCATCACTGTCCAATACCTGAGCAGTGTACACGTATTTAACCCTTAGCATTTTGTTGTAGTCAAACCTGCAATCTCTACCAAACGGTGTCCACTTCTCATAAATATTAACATGATTTATCCTGGCGAGTTTTTCCTAGTGGTGATCCATCTTCAAACTCATTTTATATTCAATTTCTTGGTGTCTGATTAGAACCTTACAATGATTGTGCATTAGATAATTAGCAAGGAAACCAGCCGTTATTGCTTGCCAAAAGTGTATGCTTACATCTTTAATTACAATAATAGAAAGGATATTATTTAGTCAAGGTTATTTACAATTAAACAAATACACTTACAAGTCGTTGCTTATCAACGACCAATGAAAACCTCTTATAGAAGGTATCATTCCTTTCACCAAAATGTTCACAATGACTTGGCCATAGACATATATGATGCATCCTATCATCAGCTGCAATGGTGTCTAACATATATTTAATATTTGTTAAACATGAAACATATATGTTTAAAAAAATGACTTCTATGTACGTTGAAAGCAAATTATTATTATACATGATTCTTCAAATGACAGATCGCGTTGTCTTTTTTTAGATTTGTCACGCCAACAAAATCAGGAATGGTTGCTTGAGTACCGTGTCAAAAGCCATTAAACCTAATTTATTCAACCTTTTTTTAATTAACACCACCACCATCCCCGTTCCAGTCCCAATTCTACAACCAATAAATTACAGTCATGTTCACATAACTGATACTTAAAACACCAATTCTTTCTCCTATCTCAACACGATCCACACTCACATTATAATTTATTCTGTTGGTGCTTATACTTAATGGGGCGTTCTCATCTAACCCGGTTAAGAAATCAATAGGAAGCATCTGAATATATTTTGCAAGTACACATATGTAAGTATTGATTAACAAAA
The DNA here is from genome assembly GCA_026074375.1 of Tanacetum coccineum. Lineage (NCBI taxonomy): Eukaryota > Viridiplantae > Streptophyta > Magnoliopsida > Asterales > Asteraceae > Tanacetum > Tanacetum coccineum. The sequence goes on along the minus strand of BQNB010007160.1, from coordinate 57,630 downwards.
CATAAATTTAATAGGAAAAAATTATGCTATATAAATTAAACAATGGCAATGGTAAACCTGAGGATAGTCTGCGTAAGGCCAAACACGAGTCACAATCCTTGTAGGACGTTTCCTAAATACATTGTAACCACCTGATTCCAATCCAGATTGATCATACCCTGTAACGTAAAAGGTATCATAAAGTGCAAAAATTCAACTTCCTCCATGTTTTCTAAGCCGAACCGGGTCATCTTTCACCCGTTATCCTAATTGGCTGCCCTTTGGTTTCACTAAATTAGCTTTAAATTGATAACGTCTGTTACTTGTGACATAAACATGCATGTTGCCATTGAAACAATGTTCCAAATACAAATGTGGTAGTTGCTGTAATGAATAAGTACGTATTTTATTAGCTAACTAACATGGTGGACATTAACATGACAAGTAACACAACTTTATAATTTCATCATATTACCTGTGAGTTTGGTATGTGTATTTATTCAGCTGAAGAATGGATTCGATAGCCATGTTCCTACATATTAAGTAACAACATTCAAAAACTTATCATTAATATCACATTCGAAGAAAACAGAGCAATATAACCCACAATGCTTTATGCTAATAACATTATTACTATAAGGGAACTCCCATGAAAGTTGTTATAAACAATGCTTTATATACTTAAGAAGCTCTATTATTACAATTATAATTAATTAATGCATTAATACGATTCAAGAGATTTTACAGATTTGGAATACATTTGTGGGGAATTGAGACCCGTTTTACCTATTTATATTTTTCCTGGAAATTTTTATACTCTACCCATATTACCTTCTAGAGGCAAAGTATAACCTCATACTGACTCGTTAACCCTTTATGTGTAAAACAAGTACAACAGAACATAAACCAACTTAGAAAGTCGATGGACGAACAAAAAATAAGGTTTGCTGTCACATGACGAAGACCAAAAATTTGATTACTTGCTACTCTACTCGAAAGTAAATTGAACTCTAACATGAGACATGGACAGTATGCAGTCCATTTTCTTAACTTTTAATGCAAATTAACCAGTTTATCCTATTGGTAGCAGTATGGTTTCCAACCTTTGTTCGGCTAATCCAAAGCATTTTGAACCCATGAAAGCCAGTGGATATGCCTTCTATTATAAATTATCATTCTCAATTCTCACTTTCCACCTCTCATGTAACATCTCACAGCATCTATGTCTCCACAAATGTGTTAGGTTTATGAAAAGTGTCGATTATGTGGTTTTATTATATTTTGTTATTAGACTTTATTTTGTTTAGTTTAATATAGCTTGTAATAAGGTTTATTATGCTTTAAGTAAGAAATAGCATAATAACCAAAGTCTAGGGACTAGTATTGACAAGTTAGGAAAATAAGGAAGGGAAGCCTCCCTCCCATTGCCTATAAATAGCCCTCTAATCTTCATTAGAGGGTGATGCCCTTGTAATTAACTCTCATTTTCCCTCCATAATAAGATTTGAATTTTCCCTTTACTTGCCCTCATTCTCTCTAATCTTACATGTTGATATGATTGATTCAAGATTCATGTGACCTATCAAGTGGTATCAATCGCCAATAGAGAAGTAGAGTGCTTGATTTGTGCGTGATTTTGTTCGACCGAGAATCAAGAAGTGATGGTTTCCGAATTCGGTTGGTGCTATTGAGGTTTCGAGATTGATTTTGGCTGTGATTTCGAGTTTTTGGACGTTATTGTGTTCTCGGAAGTGTTCATTTCATTCTCGGAAGTGTGGTTTTGATTTTCGGTTGAAGCTTTGCATTCTCGGTAGAGTGGTTTTGAGTTTCGGAAGACTTTTTCTTGTAAATTTAGCAATTTCAGTACGAAATATCAGTGTAATAGATATATTCGATCTTTTGGTTCTATCAAAAATCGTTTATTAGGAATTCGGTATTAAACTCGGTTTTATCGAGTTTGTTAAGTTCACAAATTCGGTTCCATCGAATTTGTGATATAGGGAATTTTACTAAGTATAAACTCGGTAATAAGCTTACTAAACTCGGCAATCAAATTCGGTTTCATCGAATTTGAGTTTTTAGAACACTTGGATTATCTAGTCATCATAAAATTCGGTTTCATCGAATTTGTGGTTATTAATAATTCATAACTGTTAGATTTTAACAATTTAGGCTTACCGAGTTTATAGTGAATAGTGTTACCGAATTTGATGAAGAAGTGATAGACTGGAAAAGCTATATGCCGAAATTATGGGCTGATGGATGACCTTGGACTGAATTTTGGTTATTCTATTTGAGCTTAAATGTCAAGATCCGAAAAGTAACTAAAATTTGTATTTAAGTTTATTTTTGGCATCCTTATTGGATAATGGCTGAATATGGGTTTGTAAAATCATCACTTATTGCTTAAAACGATCCGGATAAAAGATTCACGAAAACCGTTCAAAAGGCTATTCTCGGGATTTAATCGCAACAAATGACTACGGGGTTGATTCTTTATTACTTATTCGGGATTGAAGTAATATGTCACGGGGAAGTGTACTTATTTCATCTTCTGGCCTTTCTACCTCTGCAACGAAGATGACTTGTTCGAGCATATAAGGATTGTCATGAAGACTTGAATATCTGGTTACTTTTGTGATTCTTTCTCTCTTTTATCCACAAAGTAGCTATCACTTTAAGGAGTTACGTTGTAGTGCTCAGTGACTCACGTAGTTGAGGATATTTCAAGAGATTCTTCTGGATAGTGCAAGCTTAAGTCACAACTTTGGGGGATGTTACTTCAGTATCGAGTTTGTCATATTGAGTTTTCTCCATCAGTGGTCATTACAGAGAGCCGACAGAATGCGAGGTGGGAATTGAATTAGTCAGAGAAGAGAAATAGAGGTTCTTAATCAGCAGTTGATTCTCATGCTTAACCGACTTTATTCTACTTCACACATGGTTGTTCTATCGAATATTCGAGCGTACTCAGATTATGATTTTTTCGATGGTCATCGAATGCAATCAGGGGGAAGAAAAGGAAGTACTCGATAGATAGCATCAATCAGGGGGAAGAAAAGGAAGTATTCGATAGATAGCATCAATCAGGGGGAAGAAATGTGTATTTATCTCACCTTCATTTCTTTCTTTCTTATCTTCAAGTCTGCTTCTATCTTATGGAGATGGATTGTATGCTTTCAACCTCTGGATGGTTAGTGTGTGAAGTATGTGCATACATGAGAAGATGTTGTTGATTCCTTGCATGTTCCCCCGAACGGATATTCATCAAAACAGAAGCAGTTATGTTTGATGTGATTGGCTTCTTCTGCTTCTCGGATCCTCTGATTCTGATTCTACTTCTTCGTCTACTTCTACTTCTACTTCTTCTTCTATGAAGCTACATCACAGTTTCAGAATCTGCTTACACTACGGATGTTGGTTTGGGGGGAAGCTAATTTAGAAACTTCGACAAAAAGAAGTAGATGAAGAAAGCTATGAAGACATGCAGTATGAACTGGGGGGAAGCTAACTCGGTTTATACAAATTACATTGTATCATCTGCAAGTAATGGAAAGATTCAAGCTGGAGCACTTAAATTTGTACTTGTAGGATACATTGTAAGTAATTCCATATGCCACCACATTGGGGGAAGATTGTTAGGATTAAAAATGTGGTGTCTATATGGAAATTACATTAGTTTCCTTATAGTCTAAAGCACAAGGACTAGAAGTGTAATTAGCCCAAAGATGGCTTGTGTTTAGGCTATAAATACCCTCTCTAATCTTCCTTAGAAGGGTGAACCTCATAATTGTAATTTCACTAATCATTCATTAATAAAGTATTTTCTCTCTCTAAAATGGCTTTCATTTATTTCCATCATCCCCGGCCTCCCGAGATCGTGAATCGACATTTATCACAAATGTGGTAAAATAAAACTATGGATTATGTATGTATATTGAAGGTGTGTCATGGGTAGAGGCATAAGAAAGAGAGAATGGGAGAGTTTTTGTTATGTAAATGAGAAGTGTGTGTTACTTCTATTCTAGTTGCTTGCTTATATACTTCTAAGGACTAGTCAAGTTGCATATTAGAAAAGTCTAAGACTTGTAAAAACAAGATGAGGGTTTTAAGGGAATAGTTGGTCCATTTCACTATTAGGGCTAGTAAAATGTAAGTTCTTGGTTCCCTAAGATGGGAATCATCCCATGAATTCAAGGAGGGTGGATGAACTAGAAATATCTTTGGTTTTATATCTTTGTATCTGGCCATATGCATGTATAGGTGAGGAAATTATAAAAATTTTGAGTATTGGGTATAATTGTGGGTATTTGGTTGAGTATAGATAGGTATTGGTGCTTTCGGGTATGCCTAAATGTATTAAATTGCGAAACGTAACCACTTTACGTAACCAGTAAAAATAAAATATAAAAAGTTGGTTATTACTTTTGTAAAAATAATATACTACTTGCTTGACGTAAACGTTTAATTTTTTGATGCCCGTTTACATTGAACGATAATTTTTAGCTTACGCGATTTAATTTAACGATTTTAATTTAAAAGCAAACGCGTACAATACTAAAAATAAATAGTGAATTTATTGACGACGTACAATGACCCAAAAACACGGGGTTTTATATTCTTTCCCCGTTAAATGAGCATTGTCCTCAAGGCTTAAGACGCGGCACTTGACGACGGTGCGGTCTTTGTGAAGAGGTGTGGATATTTCTTCCAAAATTGGTCTTCACGTTCCCATGTAAACTCAGGACCTCTCCTGGAGTTCCATCGAAACTTGACTATTGGAACATGGCTTTGCCTCAACCGTTTGACTTCACGATCCATGATTTCGGCCGGTTCCTCGACAAAATAAAGCTTGTCATCAATGTGTAGTCCATCCAACGGAATGGCTAATGGTTCGTCGGCATAGCACTTCTTCAAGTTGGATACATGAAATGTATTGTGAACCCTGCTCAGCTCTTGAGGAAGTTCAAGCTTGTAAGCAACGGCTCCAACCTTTTCTAACACTTTGAAAGGTCCAACATATCTGGGGTTTAGCTTCCCCCGTTTTCCAAAACATACTACTCCTTTCCAAGGTGAAACCTTGAGCATAACTCTATCTCTAACTTGAAATTCCATCGGCTTATTCTATAAATCGGCGTAACTCTTTTGTCGATCACGAGCGGCTCGAATTCTTTGCTTGATCTGAATGATCTTCTCGGTCATCTCTTAGACTATTTCTAGACCAGTGAGTTGAACTTCTCCAACCTCGGCCCAACAAACAGGTGAACGACACTTTCGACCGTAAAGTGCTTCAAATGGTGCAACCTTATTGCTAGCGTGATAACTATTGTTAGATGAAAACTCGACTAATGACAAATGGTTAACCTAACCCTTTACAAAGTCGATCACACAAGCCCGCAACATATCCTTGAGAGTTTGAATAGTCCTCTCGCTTTGCCTATCAGTTTGCGGATGATATGCAGTACTCATATCCAAATTCGTACATAGGGTCTTCTGAAGTGACCTCCAGAAACTTGATGTGAACCTAGGGTCGCGATCACAAATGTATGAGACATGTATCCCATGCCTCGTGACTACCTTTTTTAGGTACATTCTTGCCAATTTTTCCATGGGATCGATTTCCCTTATTGGTATGAAGATTATAGATTTAGTAAGTCGGTCAACAATTACCCAATTGGTATCATAACCTTGTGACGACTTAGGAAGCTTCATGACAAAATCCATAGTGATATTATCCCAATTCCATTGAGGTATCTTGAGTTGCACCAACAAACCTGATAGCCTTTGATGTTCAGCCTTGACCTTAGCACATTTCAAACATTTGCTAACATAGTGTTAGCCTCAAAATATTGAGTCAAACATGAAGTTCGTCCATTATGTATTTAAGTCTTGGTAATTCAATTAGTTAACGTTGTAATAGGATAATATCGGGAATCGAGCTCGATAGTTAATCTAATATTGTATATGTTTCGGGTTTAATCCCAAGCAAAACCCGAGCCCGGGTCCTAGTCAATTATCCCGAACGTCACTTAATGTGTCGGGGTATATAAGTAACTTTTCCTCTTTGGAAAAGTTAGTTGTTCATTCTAAAATATCTTTTTCCTTTTCCTAAACTCTCTCTTCTTTCTCTCTCTACAAAACAACTCACCTTCTTCTCTTTTCTAGTTCGATTCGTGATTGTTATATATGTTATGAAGTGTTAACGGGATCCTACAATTGGTACCAGAGCATCGAGGGTGGATTCGTGTCTGATTTGTGTGGTTAAATAAGCTCAAATTCGTGGTCCATTTTGAAGCAAAAAAGCCCACGGCTCACTTTTGATTTTGGCTTATTTGTTTGTTAATCTTGCTCTCTCTTAATTCTACATGATTAAAAGGTTAGTGTGTTATCAATCCATGGCTTATACAAGCTCCTAGTTCGAATTATAAGCTATTAAAGCTAAGTGTTCTTCGTGGAGGGTTGCTTCATTTGTGACGATCCAAGAAGAAATACATGTTATAGGAAGCTTAATCTTCATATATCTTCTTAGTATTGCATAGTTCTAGCTTATTTCGTGGTTAAAAAGATCACATGGATTGATTTTCGTTTAATTTGAACTAGTGTTCTTCGTGGAGGTTTGAGTATTTTATAATACTCTAGCCGATGGTTTGACAGGAAAGGGGGACAAGATCCATGTTTTTAGGAAAAAGTCAAAGGCGAGTTGCCAAAAGAAAAAAAATAGAAGGCGAGTTGACAGTTTTACACGGCGGTTTGCCAAAGTTCTCAGCGGTTTGATTATTTTAATAAGCGGCGAGTTGCTAGTTAAAACGGCGAGTTACTTGTTTAAAACTAGGCAGCGAGTTGGCTTATTCACGGCGAGTTAGTCAGACTAGGCAGCGGTTTGTTTATTTTAAATAGGCGGCGAGTTGCTAAACCAAACAGCGGTTTGAGTATTTTATTAGGGCAGCGAGTTGTCAAAAGAAGCAGCGGTTTGATTATTCTATTACACGGCGGTTTGCTTTATATTTATTGCCAGCGGTTTGGTTAAGTGAAGGCGGCGAGTTGTGTAACTTCAGCAGCGGTTTGATTTAAATAAATAAAAAAAGTTGAGTAATATGTAACTTCAGCAACGGTTTGATTTAAAAAAAAAAAGAGTATCCAGACGACACTCTTTTTAGCGACACTTTTTTTACGGAAAAAGTTGAGTAATATGTAATTTTTTATATAGCCTTTTTAACTTATTTTTACATCAAATTCAAATTTTGGTAATAGCGTAAAAATTTTTTCGGTCGACACCTTTTTAGCGACACTTTTTGGCGGGAAAAATTAAGTAAAATATAATTTTTTTCTATAGCCTTTTTAGCTTATTTTTACACCAAATTTAGATTTTGGTAATAAGGTAAATTTTTTTTTTTCATAATCCAACTGCGCCGAATTCCAAACAAATCATCAAACCATAAGCCAAAACCGCATTAATCATACAAGAAACAAACCTCAACAACAATCGATTATTCATTCACGGTTTTCTATTGATTTTGTAAACACAGTCAGGAGAGTAGGATTGTAGAGATCTTTCGAATCTGAAGTAGATGTTATCAGACGCGAGGACTCTACCTGTATCTAGTGATCAGGGATATTGCGAGGTAATCTTGATAGAGTTGTTTGAAGTTTAGAGGTATAAGGACAAACCTAAGCGAGCTTCTTGACATTGTTATGGGCTCTATGTTCTTTAGCACACTAACTACATTTCTCCTCAATTACACACTTTTATATTGTGTAACTCTGTGAGAATCACTAGCTCATACGGTGTGCGCGCGCTACGAGCATTGCGTTTAGAGAGAGCGAGTATCCCACTAGCAACTCCTGAAATTCTTATGGCATACTTACAAGCAAGGTCTAAATCTCCATCTAAAGGTTGTTTCGCCTTAGCTTGTTTGACTAATTCCTGAAGAATATTAGCTTGTTCTTGAGTGTTCCTAAGATAGGTTATGTGAACTTCCCTATTTTGCAATAACCTAGGAGGCAACGGTTCTAAATCAAGCTTGAACATGCCTGAGCAATTAGTGTTTGGCAGAAGGTATGTGAACAACATTTTCAACAATTTCTTTCCCTTTAATTTTTCATAAAATCATTTTTCAATGATTGTATCACAAGACCTTATGCCTTGGATAATTTGAGAATTTAAGCCCAATTTCCATAGAGAGAGAGAGCGCGTTTCAGTTTGTTAATTAAAGAGTCACTTTGTTCTTTATGACGAACACGTGTCTGTTTGATGAGTCCAAACTGATCTTTAAAAACCTGTTTCACATGATTAATTTCATTACAAAGACGTTCATTCTCTGACAGTAAATTAGCCACACTATTTTCCAATTACTTATTTATGGGCTCAAGTTCACATTTATCATGATTAACATTCTCTTCCTTAGTATTCTTACTCAAAGATATGATGGTATCCTTCAACTTACAAATGGTCATGTCTTTATCTTGTAGCTGAGCTTTCAAATCATTGATTTCAAAATATTCTTGAATTTAAACACCATTACCATTGACACAAGATTCATCGTTTTGAAAAACTTCTTGTTTCAATTGCATTAAGACTTTGAGAGAAATACAATGTTTTTCAAGTTGTGAGTAATTTTTCAAAAGATCATTATAAGCTTGTTTTGATTTGGAAAGCTCAACATTAAGATTTAAACACTTTTCACACGAATCACACGTTTGCATTTCTATATTCACCGAATCAATATTCCAAGACATAGAATTTATCACAGTTAACAGAACATCTTGAGACATGATTTTTTGTAAGAGTCGATCATTTTCCAAAAGAATTTCTTTCTTAGCAATTTCCAAACATTGTTTATCAACAGAAATACTGTTGAACAGACGCGTCCATTTGATCAAACACTTTTTTGTACTTCTGTTATTTCTTTAGATATAGGATCTGTTAACAAACACATTGAAACGTCTTTCTAAAGATTTTAAGAAATGGAATAATTTCATTTTTAAAAATGCTTTCGTATGTTCAAACTCCCATGTCACTCTTCAAGAGCATTAGGTGTTGTCCTCTTCTTTACCACATAGTCAAATTGGGTGAGGTGGAATTTAAGCTTTTTAAGGCTTGCATTCACCAAACTCACCTTAGGTAGTTCACTAGGAACATCCACTATGACATGTGGTGAGTAAGAAGGTTTAATGGTAGGATTGAACGTATGAAACCAAAACGCTTGTTCAACCGATAATTCTTGTTGTGTGTATTATCATAAAAACCCTTGCGGCTTAGTTAACATGTGCATTAGGCTGTGCAGATTGACCCACTTTATAAACATATTATCAGGTTCCTTAATTCTTCTTTCCATATCATTTCATTTCCTATATTATTTTCTTTTTGCTTTGGATTCATTTTGAAAAACTATAAAGTTTTGAATAAAGGATTCTTTTTTCTTTGATTTGTTTAGAAAGATTTTGCTCAAGTGAGTCAAATTTGTTCTTTGAGTGCAAGTTTCTCACTAATCATATCATCCATTTGAGATCAATCATTTTTGCAACGACGGCTTAAATCAATATTAAGACGTTGGTACAAAAGTTTTGACCCTTTCTTTATATCTCTCTAGCTCAGCGTTATTGATTCTTATTCGTTCCTTATTAGCCATTTTCCTAATTATTAACATGATTAATTATTTGTTCTGACATTTGTTCAATCACAGATAAAATCATTGAATCTTGTTGTGCTTGTAAATTAGTATCTTGAACAGTTGCCTGTTGTGTTTCTTGCAAATATTGAGAATATGGAATGATATTGCTATCACTAGATATCTCATTATCTGTAAAATCCATAACTGGTGATTGTTCAAAATCCTGCAATGCATGCACACTTTGATTATCCATATCATTCAGATAGGTTTCAGAATAGGTACCGTCGAGATAGACGCGTCAGAACCTAGTGGGAAATGTGTGGCCATAAAGAACCGCTTTGTGCAGTCGAGAGGATCATTACAAGCTGAGTCATAAGTATCGAGATCCTCAGTCTGGAAAGCAGCATTGTGAGGGAAGATTATCTGAGCTTGACCTGCTGAAATTCCTAGATCTGTAAGAAATGCGAGTTGCTCCTCATCTAATATTTGTCCAGCTTCCTGAGCTTCTCCTAACATTGCTTTCTCCTTATACCATACTGCATTCCTTGGTCACTTAGGCTGAGTGCATTGCCTAGCCATTATCCTGGCACCTATGGCAGTTGTAAGCATTTTAACAACTCTTTCGCTGGTCCACATTTATTATTTTTCCCCTTGAACAGTAGCATGCTCTATAAGATATACAGAAATAATTTTGCCCTTGTCTCCCTGAACTTGTTGCATTGTAACCCTGCCGTCTTGAATAGTGGCTTAGTTTCTTGGATTAGAGGAGGTTCTGAGTTGATTATTGGTAGAAGGGAACCTTGAAAAAGCTATAGCTATTAGAAAAGCCATTGCTTTATTGAGACAAGCAATCAAATCATCTCCAGGAGAAAATACAAGAATAGCAAAACCTAAGTCTACAAACGGTGACTCAGTCATAAGTTGCATAGGAGCTTGAGGTGATTGATAAGTAACTTGAGGAAATTACATAGGACAATTGAGATATAGACGATTCATTTGTGACTGTAATGTTTTTAAACCACACACACGGTGGAATGGATGAATGATTAAATTGAGTTTGTGATGATAATGAATGGAGTAATGTTTGATTAGGTTGAATGTATGCTTGTTGTGATGGTGAAGCAACAATAGGATGTAAAAACTGTTGTGATGGTGAAAACTGTTATTGAAGTTGAGGATTATTATAAGGAGACTGATAAGTGTTGAAGTGAGGTGGTGTCATCTGCTGATTTGCAACGAATGCAAGTAGATCTTGATTGCGTTCACGCATAATACAGACTTCATTTGCATGGAGTTCGTGTTGTTCAAGATATGCATGAAGTTGATCAAAGGTGGAGGTATGCAAATCTTTAACTAGTTTGACATCCGTTACAAACTTAGTCCATTCGGGTGGAAGACTGTTTAAGAACTTGGTATTAACTTGAAATTGCTCCATCTTCATCTTGTAGATGTTCATATCATTGATTAGCCGAGTAAATCGCAAGTAATATCTATGAAGTGATTTCCCCTTGATGTTAGTAAACTTATCAAATGCATCATACAGCTTACATTCTCTTTCATGCTTTGTCAAAGATGTACCTTGCATCAGTAATTGAACTCTCTCCCATAAATCTTTAGCAACTCTGTGATGATTCATAAGTGAATAGATATCAGCAGGAAGATCTTGAAGAATGATATTGGTAGCTTTCATATCATAATCAGCTTGAATTTTCTCAGCAGCAGATAACTCAGCATATTTCTTCGTTCTGATCACTCCATTGTCTTCAACTAGTAGGCCAAATAAGAGGACCATGTTCAACTGATTCAAGTATCTTTCTTCCATGCTCTCTATTTTGCATGTATAATTCCATTCTACTCTTCCACGAATCATACAGGTCTTTGTCCAACATGGGTGGACAATTGTCAGCACCGGAGAGTATCATGTACTCAGCAAGAGTATTCTTTTGTCCAAGTGAAATCATTGTATCCATTTCAATGTGATAAGATAAAACTGATCGAACAATGATTGGAAGTTGTTTTGTTAAAGTGAGGTTTGATTAATGAAATTGAGTCTTTCGGAATATACGGGATTTTACAATTCTTGATAAAACCGGGAAATCAAGTTTTCATGGGATTTTACAAATCACAGAACAACCGTATAATTCACCTAATAAACGTGTATAGTTATCCCTTGAAAAACATATGAATCTCCTTTGTTAAATGAATGTATAAATCGCCTTTGTTAAAATAGATGTATAAATCGCCTTCACAAATTAGGATGTATAAATCCCCTTTGTTAAGAAGATGTATAAATCGCCTTCACAAATTAGGATGTATAAATCTGCCTTCACTAAATGAAGTATAGATCGCCTAACAATACGAATGTAAGATCGTTGTTAACTTCGAAACTCAGAAAATCAAAAATCATAAAAAGACTCATTTTTTGACGGTTTACCGATTTTTCTGTACTGCCTTAACATCTAAGACTATTAGAACCTTAAAAACACAAACTTTAATGTTTTTGAAACGAAAATTTTGAAATCAAGATTCTTGGTACAAAACCCTCTTTTTAACCAAAAAGACTCAAAAAGATGAAATTTTTTTATGGTTTTTGAAAGATTTTCTTGTACTTCTAGTCTATACTAAGATAACTAAGAAAGAAAGTTATGATCTTTATGGTTTTTAAACCCTCAAAAAGTGAAAACTTTTTGAATGGATTCGAACAAAAAACACTAGTAAAACGAGTAGATAAAACGCACACAAAACCTACACAAACACCCCATGGCTCTTGATACCAATTGTAGAATAATCTTAACACAAGTATGGAATGATTCACTTAGAGTTTTAGAGAGAGAGAGGTGGTTGGATGAACACTTAGAGAGAGAAAGAAAAATGATAATATTAGCTTAAGTGAAAATGTGACAAATGAACAACCAACACCCTCTCCAAGCAATGGAGAGGGTTTATATATGCCTAGCTAACCGGCCATGGGCTTGAGATATGGGCTTACAATGTAACTTTGGCCCGGTTAGCTTTCTAACATAACATTACTAGTTACTACGAGCTATGACTACATATATTGGAAGTGACCGATACTTTTTCGTATTTCTAACACAAGCTCCACCTGTTTTATTATTCTGTAAAAACTACGAAAACCATAAAATACTAAAGCGCACTTTCGTAGGCAACACGATTGCATTTAGCGTATGCAACAAGCCTTAAACCATCGGTGGTCCGAGTGGACGAGTTATAGTCTCGTGAGGGTTTCTGGCGAAGACACCCACAAAGTTCAAAACTTTATATATATATTTTTAGTTTTTTATAGGTTTTTTGTTATTTACTATCATTATTATTACTATTATTATATTACTTAACTTGATTTAAGATTTCTTCACGATACGGTTCAAGTGGGAATGATCCCCTTTTAAAGCTTGAGAGTATGGTATTTTTGGTATGTAATCAGGATGATATTCCTATTTGTTTAATCCTTGATAACCCCTTTTGTTGTCATAATATGTATTATTTTGGTTGTTGATTTTATTGTAGTGAGAATAATAGGTGGTGATCTTTTGAATTCTGAATAGAGGCTCGTCGACATCAGCGTTCACGACTCCTGAGATACGAAATTCTCGTTTGAGCTTGAGGAGGAGGTGGGCCAGTCCTATCCATTTGTTCTGAAGAGACGTTTTGAAACTTCGACCACTCATCTATTTTTCTTTTCATGTTTTTAATTTTAGTTTGGAAATTCTTTTCGTTTTGCTTCATCTTTATAATTATATCGTTAACATTGTTCTTGATATACATATTTGAAACTCTTTTACCATCCAAGAATTTTGTGATTGATTTTTCGAAATCAGTCTTAGATTGATCATCTTTGTCAAAAAGTTTATCATGAACAGTTCTCATACTACGAATACATCTTTTAAAATCTTCGAGATCATTTTTGACATCTCTGTTTAATTCTGTGAGCGATTTCTCAGAATCATTAAAATCATGATGGGATTGGCGAAAATATGAATCATGGGAATTTTGGTTTTGATAACCTTCAGATTGGATGTAATTTACTTCATGACTTCAACACATCGGCAGTGTCATCTCATAGCCTTTTTTAGAAGCATGTTTATCTTTAAGGTCATAATATTTCTTACGCATATCTTCTAATTCTTCTTTTAAGCTTGTAAACTGAGAATCCATTTTTTTAGTTAGAGCCTCCAATTTTTTCCATTAATCGAGAATTATCACTATTACTATCACTTCCATCGGCGAAGCAACATATTTTTGATGATTTTCGTTTTGAGATTTCGTGGACCAATCAAGTTTAAAAAGCTTTTGTCATCAAGAAAATGAAAAGCTTGATTTGGAGTTTTGTAGAGGAAGATTCCTCCAGCACTTATGTCCAAGATTGTTTAAGTGTGTTCATCTAGACCGTGATAGAATATTTGAATAATATCTCCTTTGGTCAGACCGTTCCCATGACATTTTCAAAGCATGCTCTTCAGTCTTAACCAAGCGTCGGTTAGACTTTCACATACGTTTTGAGTGAAATTTCTGATTTTGAGTAAAAGACAATTAAATAACAAAGGTGAAAAGAATCTGTTTATAAAATCTTTTCTAATTTGTTCCCACATTGTTATAGATTCTTCATTAAGTTTTTTAAATCGGGTTTTAGCTTTACCGGATAGGGAGTAAGGAAATATCAACAGCTTGACAGCTTCACTTTGAGTTTCACCATATTTGAACATGTCGCAGATTGCAAGAAATTCATGGATGTGGTCATGCTGATCGGTTCGCAGATAACCATCAAATTTATTTTACTAAATCATTTTCAAGTGGGTACTATTGATAACAAAGTTATCATCAACAGTAGGTCGAACAATAACGGAATTATGAGTCGGTTCTATAATCTTAGCACTTTCCCACATGGGTTGATCATCAGGATCGAGAATTATTATTTCTGAGAGTGGTGAATTGGGTTGGGGTTCGGTATCTTCTTCGGAAATATTTAAGGCGAAAACTTCATTAACGGAAGAATGTTGGGTTGAAGATTTAAGTACCTCGACCTCGACAGATTCTTTTTGGATAGTTTTAATTTTACAAGTCTTCTTTTTCATATTTTTATTTTATTTGGATAATGGTTTTACGAGTTGTTTTCCCCAAGATATTGGATTTATACATACTTTAAGGGTTTTGCAAAAAGATATTTTAATATTATGTAATTAAGGCAAGTATTAAAAAATATTTTTATCTATATATTTATATTTTTATCTTTTTATATAATATTTTATCATATATTTATTTTTAATATTTTATCTTTTCTAATATTGATCATACTTTAAGGTTTGCAAAAAGATAGTTTATATTTTTTTCTCAATCGGGACATGGGATTTGTCAGCCCGCTTACCAATGCTAACATCGATCATTGTATTTATAGAAAATTTGACTTGGCTTATCTGAAAAGAGGTGATCCAAGTCTGATTCATTCCATCTTTAGATGGTATCCAAACACCGTTATAGGACCTTTCTTAGAAGAAATAGAATATAGTGATCTCTTTAAAAAAACATTATTTAAGAGTACAAGTTCAAAGCTCTTCATGGAATTACACAATGGCTAAAAGCAATGCAGATGATGTATCAGCTTAGGTGATGTGCGGTCATTGTAGTGCTTCAACAAGAGTTTTACAACTCTTAGCAGTGTACATAACCGTTGTAGTGTAGTATAGGCAAGACTCGGGGGTTGTTATCGTTCTTTAGGAGAATATGTTGGGAAGGCTCGAACAGAATCTAATAATGGTCTACGGCATTGAGAGAAGATTTTTTTTATTTTTATATTTTTATAAAAGCAGTAAAATATCATGGTTTGAGAGGTTTGGTTTGTTTTAATTAATTAAACTAAATATTAATCTAAACTACTGTGATAACTTATATGGTAAACGAACGTATTTACTTAATGATGCATTACTCCTTAATTTGCTTCTCCTAATCCTGTTGCTTTGTCACCCTTGTAATGATCTATGTAAGTATTTCCTAAGTCATGAACGAATTACACGAACCAGTCGTCTATGTAATATTCCGTTAAGGCAACACTACAAGTAAAGGTAGTATGAAGACTTCTTACAAGGGCCCCTATAGAGGTAATATTACATGCAATTGAAAACACCAAAGAGGATCAACCATAATAGGGGTAAGTATATATGAAGTTGTTATTGATGGTATTTTTTTCTACACACCGCGTTTTCCCCTAACGTCTTTGAAAATTTAATATCTATGGCTAGTATCTAAATGCCTATGTGCAAATCCATCACATAAGCACTTCAAAAGATTTTCAAACTATGTTTCATCAAACATAAGTTAATACTAACAGATCTAGCCTTGCATGGTAAATAAAGAAGAAGAAAAAGAATCTATCACAAAACAACGTAGACATTTTAAGTGGATAAAGATAAATTAACTTCACTTGATTAAATCATGTAGTTGAGGCTGTTACAAGAGGGTTTTGACACCCTAAAAACGAGCCCAAAGGCTGCTAAAATCGTCTTCTAAAACCAGGGTTTGTATCCTAAAAGTTACACACTAAAAACCCTAAAATGAATTTGTATATATAGAGATCAGAACGCGACGGTGTTACAAAATTCCTGACGCCTGCGCTAAGTGTTCGGGGGGGGGGGGGGGGAGGGGGGGGGAGGGGGGGTGGGGGGGGGGGGGGTGGGGGTGGGGGGTGGGTGGGGGGGTGTTTGGGTTGTTTGTGGGGGAGAGTGTGTGTGAGGAGTTTTAATGGGGGGGTTAAGTTTTTGTAATCTAGTTATCCTATAATTTTGTATGTTTGTTATATAGAGATCAGAACGCGACGGTGTTACAAAATTCCTGACGCCGTCGCTTTGATGAAGCTTCTAAGGTTTCATTTGAGGCGGCTACATTCTGACGCCGTCATGATATTCCTGACGCCGTATTGATCAAGTTCTAACGCCGTCGCAAGAGTTGGCGACGCCGTCTCTAGCATCTAAATGAGCGCGATTACTACACACACACAAGATTGGCTGGAGCGGTACGGAGTCCTTGTTTCGGTTTCCTCCCAAATGAGCCCAAGTCCAGGTGTATTCCGCCAAAAGCCATCCAAGTGCTAAAACGGAGTATGAAAATAAACACACACATCATCGCTCTTACACAGCCAGATTGTTGCACGGTGGAGAGAGAGCGAGTGACCCTGGAAAGAGGTATTAAAAGTGACACCTTACAAATGACCCCTACACTTGGATTGCTTGTACTCAGCAAATATTATTGTTCTACCTAGACAATAGCAATATTGAGGCATTAACCTACTCGTTTTAAATCAGAGAGAGAGAGAGCGCGCGCGCGCACTTCTGCGCACTGTAATTAAAAAGCATCAGAAAAAACGATATACCAACACCGCAGGACGAGAGTGTGTTTGGATTCTTATCTTTCTCTCAGGTGGAAATGAATCTATAAACATACGGAGAAACAAAAAATTAAGCACGCATTAACTTCCATATCAGATGCGCGCGAGATACCAGAGCTTGTAAACACACAACCTCTACCGCTAGGCGCAAGTACTAAATTACTATCAAAGTGTCTTTTAAAGGTGTGAATGTTAGGTAAGATACATTAATGAAACAAAACGGATATTGATATAGTGTGGGGTACCCCCCCTTTTTTCTTTTTATTTATATTTAAACAAGAAATCAAGAACAAGAAGAGACAGTGCCAACTGTCAATATGGCAAAGATACACACCAAGACTTAAACTGCCAAGACAAAGAGTCGTAACAACACAAGTAACTGGTGGTGCAAAGGCTGCAAAAACGATCGTATATCTCATCTCTAGACTACGACTGCTCTCTCTGTCATACTCTCTTCTACTTCACTAGAATGTGAAGGAATAACACAAGGACGACTACACTCATCACTCTCGCGATCAACACACACAACGCGAGCACCGAGTAAGGGCCAAACTTGCCTTAAGTGCATGCATCGCTATACTCTAAACTACGCAGCATCATCTCGGGCCTTTGTGTCTACCAGTCTTTCCGTCTGTCGCGCTGTTGGGAGACAAATCACTACATAGATACACACACACATGAGAGCTACGCGAGAGAGAACGCGATGCTAGCGCGAGCGATTTCAGCGCAGTGGAATCACACACACACACACACACACACACACTATATTTTGGCTTTTTAATTGTGGTATTGAAAATAATTATCTACACAGATGAGGAACTAGCGAGATGTGTTTTGGTTTATAGATAATATAGTAATATTATTAATTAGAAAAATGTTGATTAGATTGTTTAGACGTAGCAAAAGAGGTGTCACACAATTTGTTTTTTTGTGGTGGGGGGGTGGGGATTGGGTGTGGGGGGTGGGGGATTGGGTGAGGGAGGGATTTGGGGGGTATTGGTAGGGGTTTAAAGGGTTATAGAGGATGTGGGAAGGGTTAGGATGATGGGTGATTGTTATGGATGTGTATTGAGGAGGGGGAGTGTTGATTTGTGAAGGGGGTGATGATTTGTAAGAGTTTTATGCGATGGGGTGATGTGGTATGGGATGTTAGTATTTGGATGATTTGTGTGTGTGTTAGTAATGGACGCTTTTACATGCAATTTGGTATCTAGAGAAGATGAATGTTGATTTGGGGTGGTATTTTGAAGCAAATAGGTAATTGAGCACTACTACTTATTGAGCTTAAAGCTCGGGGTGTGAGGCTAGGCGCCAGTGTTAGGATACTCCGTGACGATTCTATGGGTGGAAGAGTGATTAGTTGATTAAAATAGGGCAGTTGTACATAATATTATAGTGTATATGGAGAGAAGAATTGAGATAGCTATTTGAGGTTGGGAATGTTGTGGTAGGGGGAATTTGGAGGGTGGTTGGGGTTGATGGTGGTGTTAGTTGGATGGGGGGGGTATGTCGGTGGTAGTGTTTACTTAGATGGGATATTATATTATTTCGGACAGAGTGTATTACATAGATTGATGTGTTATATAGAGGAGGGTAGTAATAGATGAATGATTGGGTGGTGTTTATGTGATTAGAGTGCTGGTACAAGTTTGAGGTTATAGCTTTTAGAGGTGGTTGCTGTTAGAATTGTGTAAGATCATATAGTGGGTGGTCTGAGTGGTTAGGTGTGTTTGGATATAGCCCTTATTTTGACCTCTTTAAGTCACACACCTTGCCAAAACGTTTCAGCAGTGGAGTAGGGTATAATTTCAAGAGTTAAACAGGTTATCAAAAGTTATGAGTAAAAGTCAAATGGTTTTAAGTTCAAATGTTGACCAGCACCTGGCATTTTAATTTATTTATGTTGTAGATTTAAGGTGTTTTATTCATTTTGTTGATCACACTTAGTTAATGTAGAGTTAAATACATATAGTGAGTAGGTTTAAAGACTTTTTACCTCAAAATTTGGCCTGCACTTAAGCCATTGCCAAATGCACCAGCAACAATAGTTGCATCAGCAACAACATATGCTGCACTTTTATAGATGCTTTTAGGTTTCAAGGTTAGGAGTTAGGATTGGTTTTTTAATTCCCTCAAAAGTTTCCCATTAGCTAATTACATTTCATCATTTAAATTTCATTTTAAGACTTTTAGTATAGCTTATTTTAGCCTGCAAAAGTAGAGTAGCAGTACATTTAAGTTTTAGCTTATTTTCTTAATAAGTGTGTATTTCTAGTTGTTAGTTTAAAAAGCCTTTTATCTAGATTTGTTTAATATCAACAGCATAGCTTATTTCCAAAGTCTCAACTTTTAAGGTTTAGTAATAAGCTCTTTAGCTTATTGACAAAAGCTTATCTCAGTTTTAGCTTAAACTTTGCATTTTTAAGTTCAATTTTCTTGTAATCTTTGTTAATACTTAGCTTATTTTTCTATAGATATCTCTAGTATACATTTTAATCTCCACATAGCTTCTTTTGTTTCTCATTTTCATCAAGTATTAAGCTAGAAATAAGCCAAAAACCAAAAAGTTAGGGAAAAGTCTAGTTTCTGTAACAGTTAGGAATTTGCTTATTTTCTAGCTTATTAAGTAGACAAAAGTAGAAAGTGTCTTTGTTAATGTTGTTTAGTATAAGCCCCTTAATAAGTTTGTAGTTTTAAGTTTTTGCTAAATCTTAATTTTTCAATAAGCCAAAAATAAGCTAGAATCGTAGGGTCTATTTTGTAACATTTCAATAGGTGAAGGGCACCCGTTTACATTAGAGTGTAAATTGTTAAAAGATTGCCCGCCTACCCTTTAGTTTGGTTTCTTACACTTTCTACCCTAGAGTTTTCAAAAAAATAAAAAAGGGGGAAAGACACTTGGCCCGGGTGAGCAAGACTCGAACCCGGGACCAAGCGATACAAACCCCCTTTTACATACACACTCTACCACTGCGCCCTTGGGTCTTTTTCGTTAAAGACCCAAGGCGTTTGGTATTTAAGTATGTTTTTGGGTTATAAGTGTAATAAGCTGAATAGCTTATTTTCGGGCTTATTCCTTCAGCTTATTTTTGTTTTACATTTTTCGTAGGAACTTTATAGAGTAAAGTATTTTTTGTAAATTTTTCAGAATTTTTCATGATCGTTTAATATTTTTTATAATTTAATTTAGTTAAAAGTTTATTTAATTCATAAAAAATACAAAAATTATCAAAAAAATATTTTGCTTTTTTAGAAAATTTTCTTTTATCATCTAGTTTGTAGGAAAAATATAAAATTTTTCGTAGGGTCATTTTTACAACTTTTCATCTTTTAAAGAACGGGTCCGGGTACGGGATTTTGTTTTGACTCGTTTTTGGGTCAAACGAACTCCGTTTTCGGTCTAGTCTTTTTCATTCTTCGTTATTTGTCCCGTAGAGTAGTTTAGAAGTGAAAATTTCTTCGTAGGGTTATTTTTAAAGGTTTTAGGTTTTTCCCCCTTTGTTCGGGATTCGTGCTTTCGTTTTTTAGCTTAAATTCATAATTTTTAGGTTTTTCTTAAACGTTTTTGTTTGTTATTGTTTAATTTGACTTTTCCACCTTCTCAAATCAATTCCTTCCTTCAAACTCAAATCTTCGATTGTATCGATTTTCCATTCCAGCCTCGTTGGGGATAAACGACCCGGGAACATTCTATACTACTTCTCGGTTTTATTGATTGTTGATTTTTAGACTTATATATATATTTTATATTTTATTATATATTATATATGTATACAGTGTGAATCTCACCAATCAATTTTTGGCGCCGTTCCTGGGGAAGCTTGAAACGATTTATTGTAACGTTTGTCAGTTTTGTGTTTGAATATGAGATATTTTCATTTAAAAAAACAAAAAAATACAAAAATATTTTTCATAAAAAAATTAAAAAATCAAAAATATAAAAACATTGTCCTTAATTATCAATAAAAATCAATTTGGTAAAAGAACACCAATCAAAATAATACCTTCAACTAAGGTATTATCATAATAAGTTCCCGAACCAAAGATCAAAAAACTTACCATTTGTGTCACTTACGAGGTACGGCTCACCTTGAAAAGTTAAACAAACTATAAAGTGGGTATAAGGCGGGTCGTTCCAACGAACTACGACCCTAAAGGAGAAAGGTTCTTAAAAGCACCGTGCTTTCCTTCTCCTCCGCTCGCCTGTGCGTTTTTCTTTTTAAGAGCTACCGTGAAGTACGTTGATTATTTGGTTTAAGTTGTCTATATCGTTGTCCGTTAAAATAAATTGTGAATAAATTGTTAAAAAAAAAATCAAAATCCAAAAATATTTTTATTTCTTTTCTTTATGTATTATTTTAAACCCAAAAATAATCTTCTTTTTCTCCTTATCCATTTAATTCTTTTCTTAACCCTCTATGTTTAATTCTTATGGCGTCATTCGATTATCATTTGAATCCCGTTTTCACGATTAAAGAATGTTCGTCATGTGGAGCTTGGTACAATAAATCATGTGGATGTTCTAAAGGGTGTTTCGTAGACAAGTTTGTTATTAATTCTAATAAAACACCCGACTTGTCTCAACAAACCCCTAATTGTCCCAAGTGTGGAAACCCGGTTGAAGGTCTATATTGTCGACAATGTGCTCTAATACGAAAGAAGTTGGAGGAAGTTTTCCAAGACTTCCAAGACACTTCCGAGTCATCCAATAACAATACTAATGTTGTTAATGAACCTCAAGAGCCATTCGTTGTCAAACAGGACCCCGGTAAAAATTCTTCACCAAGTCCTCCACAAATTGACCATTGTTGTCACGAGTGCGGTGATTCGATAGATGGAATCTTTTGTAGACAATGCACTTGTAAGTCTTGTGGGAAAGGTGCTCATTACGGTTATAATTGTCCTCCGAAAGTTCTGATTATCTCTAATCCGGAACCTTGCAACAATCAAACCATTGGTGAGCCCCTACAAAACTTGCAAAGTTTGCAAAAACAATGTCTTCTTGGTACATGCCAAAAATGTGGTTGTAATGAATACAATGGAGTTTGTTTTTATTGTAAAGTTGGAAATGGAACACCAAGCAATTTTTCAACTCCGTACTCTTCTAACGATTCTCCAAGTGTTGCAATAACCGCATCCTCCACTAACCACAATACGTTACCATACTTTGTGACGTTACTGGGGAACGATTCTCACTACGGTTACGATTGTCCACCTCAAGTCCCGTTTGTCTACAATCAGGACCTGTGTTTCAATCAAAACTTTGATGATTTTCCACAAACTTACATCCGAATTCTCCACAACAAATATACTTGTTGGTGAAAAGTGCGGGGGTCCTCATGAAACCTTCAACAATGTCAACCATTGCATTGAAGTCTATTATCATGAGCAAAATTTCTTGCTATGATTTTAATTCTTTTGGGTTTTTTATCTGACCCATTTCAACCCACAGCAATATACGTCAATCTTCCAATCTTTCAATTCTCAAAATGACTTCTAAATTCTCAAAATAGCTTATGGAACAAATGAAACTTACGTGATTTGGTTGGTCAAGCTATACAAAAGAAGAGTAGAAAGCGAATCTCGGAAGAACAAGCGGCTAAAGATCGATCTGGAAGATTCCATTTGCTACGATGATGACGGAAGACGATTACCCCTTGCAATCACACCCGTTTTACAATCGAGGAACCCGATAACTCTGATAAGTATGGGGGACGAGCATCTTGACAAATATTCCAGCTAACGGAATCGGACGAATTATTAAAAGTCTAGTGTTGAGATCCTTAGTCCCAATCCCAAGTGAGTCACGAGGGTATTCCTGACTATGTGTGTGATGTGTCTTTGTGAAAATACCACCCCTCTTAATGCTCTCAATGAACATTCTAAGATTATTGTCAATTCCTACGATGATATTTTTCGAGTGATGGAACGATTCTCCCTTCGGTGAGAATATCGATTATGTCGATGCATCACTCCCGATGTTGAGATCGTCAACTTAGAGGTGGTGGAGATTGTTGATCCGGAAGTTGGAAGGATTGATGATGACTTTCTTTTAACAATCAAAGACGATATCATTCGTGAAAAATTGTTGAATGTCAATTTCTTCTTATTGCTAAGATCGATTCATAAGAGATTATCACACTCCATCTTCCGAAGTTGATGACCAAAGTCTTCCTCAATCTCTTATACTTTTTCTTGGAGGAGACATAACACTTTGATAATTCTTTTCCAGAATCTAAAATACTTACGCTTTAATCGGGAGAGTTAGTATTGCAGTAAACTTTTACTCATTCTGAGTTATCTCTTCCTGATTATAAAGCTTTCTACGTTGATAACGATCATTTTAAAGGTGGAGTAATGTGGCAATACCATTATCATGTTGATCTTTCCTCATATGTATTGTGTTATCTTTGATCTTTCGATATGATCTGTTTCCTCCTGCCGATAGGAGTAGTTTTATCACAGGATTCGCCGTATGGAACTTGCTCACATATATCTCCACGGAGTATGTCATTTCTGCTATATGATTGAGCCGAGCTGGGCAATCTTACTTATGGATGTGGTGAGTGATATTTTCCCAACATAGAGACAAGAGTTCTTGTGCCCTAATGTTGTACACAACCATCTCTACCTGGTACGGATTTCATACTTTTAAGTGAACTCTTCTTCGTGATATTGTATGGATCTTTCTTCCATTTCTCACGTATCCAGTTGCTCCACCATATCTTCTCTCCACCAGGAATGAAGATACCATTTTTGATCCCGGCATCTCCATTTACCATTCTTTTATGCCGGATGTGTCTCATCGGAGTGGAAATTTCATAATCAATGTTTTTCCAAACCACTTGAATGAAAGTCCGATGGAGATTTTGTCTTCCACTTGCTCCCCCATGGA
Source organism: Tanacetum coccineum (assembly GCA_026074375.1). NCBI lineage: Eukaryota > Viridiplantae > Streptophyta > Magnoliopsida > Asterales > Asteraceae > Tanacetum > Tanacetum coccineum. The sequence goes on along the minus strand of BQNB010007160.1, from coordinate 33,752 downwards.
CCAATGAATTCGGGGTCGAGTCGAGCTTGTGACTCGGTTAACAAAAACAAGGCGCTTCGTGGGAGGCACCCCATGCTTATCAGTAGTAGTAATAAATAAGTGTTTTTGTGTGAGGCTTACATTTTCCATTACCCGTGTTTTGTCCATGTTTTGTGTGCTTTGTGTTGTATGTCCAGGATTTCCCGGATTGTGAAGACTCTCGGTTTTATCATTCACTCGAGCTTCACATCCTCAGCTTCATTTTGGGAATCCAGTATCCAAATCTAATCGACTAACGTTTTATCTTTTGGCACACTTCATAAACGGCCTTAGATTTGCGTAGGAACCCCTTTGAAACATCGAGGACGGGTTTTGGTTTAAGGGGGGGGGTTCTAGTATGGGGGGTTCTTCGATTTGATGTTTGCCTGCAGCGTTGTTATCAAGCAAAATCCGTTTTTACCACCAAATTTTTGCAAAAATACAAAAAAAATTGAAAAATTTAAAAAAAAAAATTTCAAAAATAAAATAAGTGTTTTGTCACAGTTTTGACTTTCCTAATGGGTAGAATGAGAATAATTTTTGACTCGATCGGGCGTGTTGAGCCCTAGCTAGTTCCTCAACTTACCGCTTGTAGGCTAAGCTTTCACGAATTCTATTGCTTCGAATTTTAATAAGGTGAAGAACAAGAAGTGATAGAGTTAAATATAAGTTTATGTGCTGAGCAAGATTCTTCTAAAACTTATATGAGTAACTTGTGGCTTTTTCTCCCATTAGCTTCTAATCCACCTAATCATACGTGCTCATTTCAATTCAACTAAGTCAATCGATGTTTTTAGAAAAAGCTTCAAATTTGTAACTTGATTCTTTAAAGCGAGGTTTTTCTGTTCTTAGTAATTTGAAAGTTAAAATGCCAAAGAAGCATGAATGAAATATGAATGCAAAAATGCATGAATATTGAAATTATGCCAATGAAGCATACATTTGAGTATATGGAGCAAGTAAAAGATGTGTCGTGATATCCCACTCCGCTAACCACGAGGTGGGGGTTCAAACTAAGACATCTTTACTTCTAAGGATTTGGTGTGTTGTGATATCTCACCAGGAAGCGAGGTCTAGGTGAGGGTTCAAACTAAGACACCTATCCTTAGCCATATTAGGAAGAAGGTGTTGATGTGATTTCCCACTACGCTAGCAACGGGGTGGGTTTTCAAACTAAGAACATCGGTCGTTGGTTGTGATATCCTACTAGGGAGCGAGGCCTAGGTAGGTGTTCAAACTAAGCAACGCATTCCTAGCTTTAAGAACTTATGATTATGATGATAAAGATGTTGCAAAAAGTTCTACAGTAAAATTTTCGTTCTTTAAAAATCAAGCTACAAGGTCCTAATAAGTTGTTGCTTTGAGTCTTGATTCATCTTGAATTACGACTATGAAAATAAGTTGATCTATAGTTGAGTTGAAATGAGTACACACATTTAAATCATGTATCCATGTTGGGAGTTAAAAGTTCACATGCCCAGTACCTCTTATTCAGAAACCAAGAGTTACTTAAAAGTTGTATGGAGAATCCAAATAAGGCATGGAAATGGTGGATAGAAAAGAAAATGTCCATTGAATACTTAAAATGGACACAAAATGGCATTCGAGCTAGTCTTAATGGAAACCAACGGGTTGAATCTTTAGTATGTTCGTCTTAGGTGGATTCTTAAAGGAAAGTTATTCAACTCTTGCACGGGCAAGGTTGCCAGTAAACCCACGCATGGTTCAATAATAGATATCACTTATATGATGCATGCAATACCACTTGGTGTTTCAGAGGCAGGTACATCATTCAATGGTCAAAAGCAACAAAGAATTGACTTAAATGCAGATGCACTATACAATGCAAAGCAGGAAAATCTCAGAGTGTGGTTGCTGAAAATGTTGATATCTAAGAAACCAGTGCCAGAATGGTTTCATAAAAGATAAGCTACATCTAATGGCGTCTGCTGAAAATAACACTTCAGGCCCCGTTCCTTAATGTTCAAATGACACCTGTTCACATCAGTTCAGGCCTCGTTCTTTAAAACGACTTCTGATCATAACCGTTCAGGAACTCGGAATTCAACACCACAGCAATGAACAGTCAAGTTCAAAGCTGGTTCTAAAAGTTGTTCCTTTAGCAGGCAAGACAGCTACATCACGACAAGAGTTGGAATTACCATTCCACCATCATATAGCAATGCTGAGGACAACAAATAAATATATATAAATACAAAATCTGAAAAATAGAAAATTTCCAAAAAGAATCTTCTCGACATGCTTCTTGAAATCGATAACATTTACGTGCTTAGAAATGTCGATTAACATTGACACGGGTGTGTAAATGAAGTTTCGAGGAGAGTTGCTCAATAGTTTCAAAACATGTCATTTTAATTTTTTAATTGGCTTATGTGCAACATATCTGTACATAACCAGGACTTTTATAAAGGAGGTTTATAACTTTATCCTCACAACGGAGAAAATTTAACGTTTCTCGGTTTGAGATGTTCTTATAAGACTTTTATGTTTGTAGCTCAGAAAAAGGATAGTGTACGTTTCAGTGCGCTTACCCCTTACGTTAGAAGAGTAGCCCTCTAACTCTGTTTTTCAAAAGTTGAACACAATTTTTAAGATTTCTCGATCGACAATTCATATCGTTCAACAAATTGTGTGTTCAACACTCCTAACCCTCACAATGTTTTTCAAAAGACATACAATTTCTAATTGGTCCTATTTTGAGGGGGAGTTTTTTCGGAAAATTAAGTTTTATGTTCTTGGATACATCATCATCGACAAATTCTTTTGTATTCAAAAACATTATAAAAAAATATTCCATAAAACCATTTCATGGCTAATCATTTTTCTCCACTGGAATTTTCAAGACATTTTTTAATCTCAAGGATTTCAAGTAAACTAAGTGTTTATTATTTAAAATAAGGGGAGAAAAGCATTTAAAATATGATCTAATCGACTCAATGTGCTGAAACTGTAAGAAAAGGATTTATGGTTCGATTAGTACCCTATCAACATCTTAATTTCACGTCTCGATTCTGAAGGTCATAAGGTGTTAGTTAGAATCAATCCTATGATCCATCCAGAACCGAAGTGATCTACCCAAAGTAATCCAAAGTTAGATATAGCAAATTCTTAGGTATGATGTAGATGGAATGTATATTGAATAATGCCATAAAGTTGATCTAACACTGGAACAATCAAAAAGGTGTTAGTAATTGTCGTCCTGGTAAGCATTGAAGGCGTTGAAGAGAAAAAGAAATGTTTGTGATAATGGGTCTAAGAGAAGAAGCCCTTCCACAATTAAGGCAGAATATACAACACCTCTGTTTTAGGTCATTGTCGACATTTTATGTAATTCAAATTTTTATTGCTTTTAGGGTTTTACGCGTTTGCTCTTAAATCGTAATCGTTAAGCTAAATCGAGTAAACTAAAAATGATAATTCAATGTAATCGGGGCATTAAACGGATTTAACGTTTTACAATCAAGCAAGTGTTAAAATGATTATTATGAGGATAATTATTAACTTTTGTTCATCTTTATTTTTATTGGTGAGTAAATTGCTTAGTTTCGCGATAAAATGCGTTTACGGCATTCCGAAGCACCAAAACCGATACTACGCTTAATCGAATACCTCCACTATTATACCATTAACAAAATAATCAAATAACATCATCAATATGAGTATGTGGCCGAAATATAGGAGATAAGATCATGTATTATCTTGTTTGCAAGGACCTTGCCCTAAATAATCTGAGGTATTACAAAATTTCAGGGAACTATGTCTTACACATTCACATGCTACTTGACTCAATGCACTAGGAACCTTCCTTTGGAGGCCTTCCTTGTGTCATTGGCTTAGTCTTGCTTGTATATAATGCCTAGCTAGCATGTAAACCACTTCTTCCATTTTTCAATGTGTAAACAGCAAAATTCTCTCCCATTTCCTCTTGAATAAACCCACGGCATTCCACAAAGTTTTTTTAGGGAATCCATAGCTTAATTTTATTCACTCATATTGTGTTTATACATCAATACTGATAGGTATTCTAAGAAGAGTTGAAGGGTTGGTTAAGCTTGAAGAGGTTTTAACAAGATTTGCAAGATTTGGAGTTTTGGTTGACAATTAGGTTTTCAACCCTTATATTTTCAAGCCAAGGTGTTAATTAAGGGTGTGATTGTTATTATTTTCTCTACTCATCCACTCAAGGTTATTTAAAATCTTAATCATTTCATAACTAAGATTTTATGTGTTCATATGCTCTATTTAGCTAAATCACATTTGGATACATTTTGCTTATGTGAAAGGGCATTTTTTTACTTATGATCAATGTTTTTGTGAACTTATTTACATGTATGGATGGTAATATCATGTTAAAAGGAATGTATAAGTGTTTTAACATGTTGGTTAAGTATTAACATGTATAAGTACAAATTAGGGTTTTAATGTTAACTTAATAAGTTACAAGTGAAAATGGTGTAAATAACATGTTAATCTTGTTACCTTGGACTCTCTTAGACAAAACATGATCTAATGGACTTTATATATGTATGTACATTAGATATAAATGTTGTGAAGTGTTGTAAACAAGGTGTTGAAGCATAATCTACAAAAATAAACTTTAAAACATGTTTTAATTAACAAACTTCAACTTGCTGTTTTGGTTCAAAATTTGGTAACATCATGTTAGGGTTTTATAAATATAGTAATTCATAATGATTCCAAAATGATAAGAAACTCGAAAATCGGATTATATTAACGAAGGAGATACTAGTTACGTGTTTTACAACACTAAATACTTTATAAAACAAATTTTATAAAAGTTACTTTGCATGGCAGGAACTATACTTTTTAACATCAATAATTTGTTAAACTTTCAATTACTCGAGAACGGTTCGAAATACTGAGCTATAAGAATAAGAGACGACTAAACTTAAAGTATAAAAACGATTGTATAGCTGTTAGAACAGTACAACACTATTCATCAATAGAATCTCGGAAACTTAATAAATGCTATCTTATGATACTCGTCTTATACGAAAGCGTGGGCGTAATGAAACGCGACAACGGACTTAATACGAACCAAATGTTATGGTATTTGTGCTAAAGCCGTAATTATAAACGTTTTTTACTTTATAAAATACGATTTCACTTAAACGATAGTATGGTTATATAGCTATATAGATATATATATATATTATATATATGATTATTAGTCTATCAAAGTGCTATATTACTAGGGGGGAATTTAAAATGAGGCTTCTCGGATGTCGTAGTGAGATTGTTGGATTTACGATGTAAAAGTGTCCTATACTCCTCGGCGTCATGTCATGACCCTTATTATGATGTTAGCGCCGATCGGGCTATCGATGATAAACTATATAGGTGTATATATGTTTTGTTTTTAGACACGTACTTGAATACTGTTTCGACCTATAATATAAATAGGTTGCATTCGGGCGATACATGACGCGTTTGTATTTGGGATTAGTTTTTTATCAATTTACTCACTAAGGTGGAGTTCATAGCCCCCTGTTTGACATTATTGATTTACTAGTTTTGGGGTGAGGAAAACATGCTTTGTTTTTACAAGAAATTGAAACGTAAGTGTACATTTTATCATGGATTACGTGTTTGGCCTATACGAGCGATAAACCCACTATGCCATGAATCATGAAATGTTCCTTCTTGGTTTGGAAGCTGCGGAGTGAGTTTAGATAGATCTATTTGGATTGACCTCCCCGTTCGGTGTACTAGCTATATGGAAACGAAACGTATTCATGGCGGGATTTTGGATGTTACGGGTTGAACATCATCACGGGAAATGTAGGCAATATTTATAAATTATATTCATTTATGTCGAGCTTCGGTGTCATGAGCTTAGGAAAACGTAATTACATTTTGTGATGTCTGCATCTGTTGCATTATCACGGGGAAAGTCTTGCGGTCCTGCTTATACATTTACATACAACCTATGGAAATTTCACCAACTTATGTTGCCGTTTTAAATGCATTGTTTTTCTGGAGGTCCTTAACACGAGGTGCGTATGGCTAATTCGGTGGCTTATATTTGAGTTTGCATTAAAGATTTAGTCGCATTACATTTTGTATATCTGTTATGGGCTGGAAATCTTTGTAATAATAACAAGTAAACAAGTAAAGCTTCGGGCTTTTGTAACACATACTTTATTAAATCTAATGTATCAGTTTTAAATGACTTTTTGGTCGTTCTTATATCTTCCTGTGGTATTGATCTGAGATAGTAACATGCCCCGGAACCCTTATTCCGCTGGACCTATTTGGAGGTGTCAGATTGGTATTGAGCCCAAGGTTATAGAGAACCAGGTCAAAATGTTTTTGCTGGACTATAACCGTTTTCAAACATTGCTTATTCATACAAAAGGGGTTTTTCACAGGACATACATTACACCTAATTGTGGCATTGTCGGGTAGGCTAGATGCATGCATATTTAATATTCTGATTGATATATCGTATTTATAAGATTTTTATTTATAAGGATAAGAGTCTTATGTTAGCATACTTTTTAAGCTAATTTTTGATTTCAGAAATTATCACTGTCAGATTCTGAGCATTCTATAGTTACTTACAATAGTATCCATTCCAGTTGGGACTGATTTAGACATTGGTTCACCAGGAAGGCGATGGACCACCCATTTATGCAGAAATGTCCTAATTGTAACATATGGCTGCTTATGAGGTTCCACCATTGCCTGACTACATACCTGGCCCCGAGGTTCCATCATCGCCTGACTACATACCTGGCCCCGAGGAGCCGTGGTCACCTCCCCCATTGGACTTTGTTCCTGAGCCGATGTACCCTGAGTTACTCATTCAATTAGGAGGATGAGATACTCCGGTCGAGGAGCAGCCACTACCTGCTGCTGCCTCACCCACTGCAGATTCACCAGGATATGTGTTCCTGAGTCCGATCTAGAGGAAAGAGCCGATGGTATCCCATGGAAGGATCCAGCGAAGTTTATCACCTTGCTGATAGGGGATATGGATGATTATGATGATGCTGTCGAGGACGAGGATGAGGAGGAGGAGGTGGAGCACCAGCTCCGGCCGACTCTATCCACTTGAACACCGTATGATCTGCCTGGACTATCTATTCGGGATGAGCCATATATATACGTCCTCCAGGGGAAGAGGTTGATGAGACTTCTGCCTTAACACCCACCACATCACATTTACTTACCACTATTCAGATCCATTACCACTTTACCATCTCTCACATTTCCATGCCTACCACTGTAGTCCTATTGTCCGTTGGGCTATGGGCTGCTATGATCCGGTTGAGAGCGCGACACCATCCATTCTCATCCATTCCACACTACCTACTTTCATCACCAGCTTTTGCAGGTACTATTTTGACCACAGGACAGATAAGCCGAGAATTACACTACCACCTCGGAAGAGGTTGGGTATTGACCTTGGTCCTAGGTACGAGATTGGAGAGAGTTCAGCTGCAGCTGCCACTAGACCGATTGGAGGTCGTAGGGCAGACTATGGGGTTTGTCAGTACAATAGATATTGAGATCAGACGATGGAGAGCCGAGGAGGTCGGCTATGGGATTAGAGATGTTTGGATAGACCCGAGAGAGGCTGTTGAGGAGGTAGCACCGATGACCCTTGGAGGGGTCAATACTAGGGTGACAGAGCTTACTGCAGTCCAGGAGCAGGACACGCAGGATATCTATGCTGTGATAGAGGATACTCAGGACAGGCAGACCCAGATATATCAGAGTGTTGGGACATTGGTTGATGATAGTCAGTACCACTATGAAGACATCCGACTACTAAATCAGGCGGCTCTGGTTTCCCGAACACCGCTCGATAGCGAGACATTGGGATGATCCTTAGAGGTTAGCTATTATGACACGTTCCGAGATCTTGGCATTACGTTCTTTTGTGATGGGTCAGCAGGCAGTGATTCACAGTTGAGGCAGCTGTACCGTGTAAGGTCAGGTTGTGACTTTAGAGATGCTACAGGCAGACTACCAGAGGCAGGTCCAGTTGACTAAGGCATTAGAGTTGTTGAAAGGACTACAGGACCCCGAATGGCCGAGTTTCAGAGGCAGTGTCCCGCAAAATAGGTCGGCACTAGCTGATTTGCACCAGGAGAGGCTGGTAGCAGTTCCTAGATTTGGTTATGTTGTAGCTATGCTATGCAACCTGTTAAGTATTATGGGTTATTCCCAGCTAGCAGACTGTATAGATCTTTTGTTTTGTTTAGCTACCCAGTACGGTCTTTTGTTAGGTATTATCTATCTTGTACAGCATACTAAGTGTTGGGTATATCCCGGCTAGTATGGCTTTAGGTTGGTTTCTTTTGTCTTGTAACCTAAGTGTAGTAATCATATTGTTTCTGAACCCGAAATGGGTGTTTTTCCAAGTTATATATGAAATGGACGGAGTTACGTTATCTATGACGATTTATTATAAATGACTGTCGATTTGGTTATACAATGGTTGAATTTCAATAACTGTTGTACTATTCACAGTGTGATGGGATCTCGTTTTTTATTTAATGTGTATATGTTATGTCATAGTTATGATTTTATGAAATCTGAGGGTATTTGTTTTCTTGTGATTCAAACAAATGGCACCAAAAGGAAAGACCCGAGGTTAACCAGGTGCAACCCCCACCAACACCTGTCATAGACACTCATACCATATATCTGTACCAATGCCTAAATTAGGCAATGACTTACACGAAGGCGTTACTGCTGCACTGGCAGCACATGATGCAACCAGGAATGGCGATGATAGCCATACTTCAGGAATGGGTGCCAGAAGGCCTGTGCAAGTTGCTCGTGAATGCACCTACCCGGACTTCCTAAAATGCCAACCCTTGAACTTCAAGGGCACTGAGGGAGTTGTTGGACTCACTCAGTGGTTTGAAAAGATGGAGTCTGTTTACAGCATAAGCAACTGTACAGTAGCATGCCAGGTCAAATTTGCTACGTGTACCCTGCAAGGAAATGCTCTTACATGGTGGAACTCCCATGTTAAGACCACTACTCCTGAAGCTGCCCATGCAATGCCATGGAGGACACTGAAAAAGATAATGACAGACAAATACTGCCCAAGGGGCGAAATTAAGAAGCTGGAGTTCGAAATGTGGAATTTAAAGGTGAAGGGTACCGATGTGGTAACCTATAGCCAACGTTTCCAAGAACTGGCACTAATGTGCGATCGGATGTTTCCGGAAGAAATAGACCAAGTTGAGAAATATGTCGGTGGCTTGCCCGACACGATCCATGGCAGTGTGATGGCAACTAAGCCAAAAACTATGCAGGATGCCATTGAGTTCGCCACTGAACTCATGGATAAGAAGATCAACACTTGGGCTAAACGTCAGGCTGACAACAAAAGAAAGTCTGATGACACCGCCAGGAACAACTAGAATCAAGCAACCAAATGTAGAGACAAAAACTGGACGAGCTTATGCCGCTAGGCCAATGTGACAGGAGACCATACGGAGGGCCTAGACCTCTGTGTTCCAAATGTAACTATCACCATGATGGTCCTTGTGCTCCCAAATGACCAGTACAACTAATTAGGTCATTTATCTGGTGATGCAGGGAATCCCCCAAATGTCAACACTGGGGCTAATCAGAGGGGCAACGTTTGTTATGTATGTGGGTGTCAGGGGCATTCAAGAGAAATTGTCCAAAATTGAAGAACAAACAAAACCGGGATTAATTGGGTTGGAAATGCCATAGGCTCAGGGCAAAGGTGTATGCCGTGGCAATACTGGGGCAAACCCGGACCAAACATTGTCGACACGGGTACGTTTCTCCTAAACAACCGATTTGCATCTATTTTATTTTGTATACCGGTGGCCGATTGGAGTTTTAGATCTACTGCAATTTGCTCTCGTATTGTTATCATCCATACTGCATTAGATATGATTATATGTCGAACTACGCCGAGGTGCGAATTGTTGGGTTAAAACACTATTATTCGAGGTTGTACGTTAAATTCTTATAATTTCTTTCAAACATAGACTCTAATGCCCATAGAACTGGTAGTTTTGACGTATTATTGGTATGGACTTGGTTGGCCAAGTCCATGCAGTTTTGTCTGTGCGGAAAACGATGTTCGTATTCTTTTGGAACAAGATTTTAATCGTCGATGTGACAGAAGCAGCAATGAACACGGGCCCCTAGTAAACATATCTCGTTTTACTAAGGCTCAAGTGTATTTACGAAGGGGATGTCAGTATTCTTAGCAATTGATTTTTTTTTCCCCCAACGGGCAAACTTAAAATAAGACGATGGGACAAGTCAAAGGAGAAAAACGACTTGAAGATGTGCCAGTTGTTCAAGAATTTCCTGAAGTATTTCCTAAGGACTTGCCGGGTATACCAGCCACTCGACAAGTGGAGTTTCGAATCAATTTGGTACCTGGTGCTACACCTGTAGCACGGGCACCATATAGACTAGCGCCGTCCGAAATGAAGGAAAACTAGCGGAGCAATTCAGGAAACATTCCGGACAAGGTTCATAATACCAAGTTCCTCACCCTGGGGAGCTCTGGTTCTGTTTGTAAAGAAGAAAGATGGGTCTTTCCGGATGTGCATCGATTACAGGGAACTGAACAAACTGACAGTGAAGAACCGCTACCCACTCCCAATGATCGATGACCTATTCGACCAGCTGTAAGATCGAGTATTTTATTAAGATACGATCTGAGGTCAGGGTCATCACCAGTTGAGAGTTCAGGAGAAGAAGACTTTCCCAAGGACTGCATTCAGACCTCGTACTGTCATATGAATTCTCCAAAGTCATGTCTTTTGGTTTGGGCTAATGCCCGCCGTGTTCATGGACCTGATGAACCGGGTATGTAAAACCATATCTAGACAAGTTTGTATTGTCTTCATCGATGACATTTTGATTACTCCAAAAGTAAGTAAAAGGAACTGAAGAAACACCTAAGGCGATCGTAAATTGTTAAGGAAGGAAGAATTGTACGCCAAGTTCTCCAGTGTAAATTCTGGATTTCCAGGGTACAATTCCTCGGTCACGTGATTGACTGTCGAGGTATTCACGTTGACCCTGCCAAGATTGAAATTATTAAAGATTGGGGCGTCTTAAAACACCAACGGAGATTCGCCACTTTTTGGGCTTGCCAAACTATTATAGAAGATTCATCGAAGGATTTTAAAGATCGCCAAGTCAATGACCAAACTAACCTAGAAAGGTGTCAAGTTTGATTGGGGCGATAAATACAGAAGAAAGCAACCTTTTCACTATTGAAGCATAAGCTGTGCAGTGCACCAATCCTTGCCTTACCTAAGGAAGCGTGAAGATTTCATCGCTACTGTGATGGCTTCAAAGAAGGGTTTGGGCCGTTGTGTAGATTGAAAGAGAAGAGGTGTTTTCTTATGCATCCAAGGCAGTTAAAAATTCATGAAAAGAACTATACGACTCATGATTTAGAACTTGGGGCAGTAGTGTTCGCTCTAAAGATTTGGAGGCACTATCTGTACGGAACCAAGTGCACGGTTGTTCACTGATCACAAAAGTTTACAACACATTCTTGATCAGAAGGAATTAAAATAGTGTAGGAACGTCGTGGTTAGATGAGTGGTGATCGATTGCGAAAATTCGTTATCACACAGGGGAGGCGATGTTTGTTTATGATGCTCTGAGCAGGAAGGAACGAGAACCACTAAGGGTTCGGGCCTTAGTGATGACTATTGGCTTGGATCTTCCTAAACAAATCTTAAGCTAAGATGAAGCACGAAAGCCGGAGAACATCAAGAAGGAGGATGTTGGGGGTATATTGGTTGAGAATTCAAAAGGGTCTGGAAGAAACTGAGAACGGAAAAAGTTGGAACCACGTGCAGATGAATATGTGCCTTAAATGGAGGAAGTTGGTTACCATTTATTGCGATCTTAAGGACTGTGATTCATGCACGAGTCAACAAGTCTAAATATCTTCATCCGGGTTTGACAAGATGTACCAGGTATGAAGAATCCTATACTGTGGCCCAATATGAAAGCCCCACTCACCACTATGTTACCCACATGTTTGGACTGGGCTAAGGTGAAGGCCGAACATCAGAGACGTCGGGTTTTGTTAGTGCAACCCGAGATCCTTCAATGGATGTGGGACAAATCCATGGATTTTTGTCACGACAGCTTTCCTAATCTCACAGGGTTATGACCCACTATTTGGGTGATCGTTGCCGAACTTACAAAGTCTACCATTTTATGCCAATGATTGGGGAATGGATCCTTATAGGATAACTGGCAAGATGTAACCTAAAGGAGGTAGTCACAAAGCAGGAATACATATTTCATTATATATGATCGTGACCTGTTCGCATGAAATTTCTGGAAGTCACTATGAAGGCTTTGGGTACAAGTTGTGGATATGTGTACTGTTCTCTTCCGCAAACCGAGGGGACAAAGCGAGAGAGAAACCATCCTAAAACTCTCGAGGGATATGCTACGTGCTTGCGTAATTGACTTTGGGAATGGTTAGGTTAAAACATTTGCAATTGTCGAGTTACTTACAATAACAGTTATCATCGCCAGCATAAGCTGCACCGTTTTTGAAGCATTTATGGTCGAACGTGTGTTCACCCGTGTGTTGGACCGAGGTGGGACAAGTTCAATCTCTCTGGTCCAGAATTAGTGCAAGAACAAACGGAGAAGGATCATCCAGAATTACACAAAGGATTCAAACCACTCGCGATCGAAAAAAGAGCTACGCCGATTTAAAAGCGTAAACCGTTGGAAAGGAAAAGGGGGGGAAGCGGGGGGGAAGCTTCAAGTTGGAGATAAAGTTCATGCTTAAGGTTTCGCCTTGGAAAGGGGTCCGTACGTTTTGCAATGGGGGATAGTTTACACCCCCGATATGTCGGACCTTTCAAGGTGTTTGAAAAAGGTTGGAGCCGTGCTTCAAGCTTGAGCTCCTCAAGAGCTTGAGCATGGTCCATAATACGTTTCATGTTCCAACTTGAGAATGTTATTTCTGACGATCTTAGTCGTTCCGTTGGAAGGCTCCAAGTGGATGGGACAAGCTCACTTTTATTGAAGGAGCCTGTAGAAATCTGGATCGCGACGTCAAATAATTGAGGCGAAGCTGTTGTCAATTTTCAAGGTTTTATAGAACTATAGCGGGGACCCTGAGTTTACGTGGGAATGTGATAGTTAAATTCAGGAAGAATTATCCAACCTCTTCACCAAGATGCATCGTCGTCAAGTGTCGTGTCATATAGACATAAGGACAAGGTCATTTACAGGGGGAAGACTATAAACACCTCGTGTTTTAGGGCATTGTAGACAGTTATGTATTCACAATTTATTTTTTGGTTTTACTCGTTTGCTCTTAAAACGTATCGTTATAGTCTAAAATCGCGTAAACTAAAATTGTCATTCAATGTAAAGGTGGCATTAAAACGATTAACACGGTTTACATCAACGCAGTGTTAAATGTTTATTATGTGGATAATTACACTTTGTTCATCTTATTTTTTATGGTTACCGTTTAAATGCTTAGTTTCGCGATAAAAATACGTTTCGGCAATTCCGGAAGCCCAAAATAACATAACTACGGCTTATACGAATACCCCAAGATTATACACATACATAATTAATCCAATATAACATCACATTTATGGAGTATGTGAAACCCGAAAATTAAGGATATAAGACCCCAAGTATTATTTGTTTGAAGACATTTTGCCCTAAATATCTAGATATTACAATATCAAGGGAACCATGTCTTCACTTCACATGCACTTGTCATTGCACGAGGAACCTTCTTGAGGCTTCCTTGAGTCTTTGGCTTAGTCTTGCATGTATATAATGCTATGCTAGAAGTAAACACCATATCTTCTTTTCAATGTGTAAACAGAAAAATCTCTCCCATTTCCCTCTTTGGATTAATCCACGACATTCACAAGGTTTTTAGAATCCATAGCTTGATTTTATTTCACAATATTAGTGTTTATATATCATACTTAAGGTATTCTAAGAAGAGTTGAAGGGTTGGTTAAGCTTTGAAAGGGTTTTATCAAGATATTGCAAGATTAGGGGTTTTAGTGATTTAGGGTTTTCAACTTATATTTTAAGCCAAGGTTGTTAATACAAGGGTGTGATTGTTATTCTTTTCTTATCTCTAACCAGGTTATTTAAAAAAGCTTATTCATTTCATAACTAAGATTTTATGTGTTTCATATGCTATATTTAGTAAGCACCAGATAGGATACTTTTGAAATATGTGAAAGGGGTTTTTACTTTTGATCAAGGTTTTTGAATCCTCCCCCTATTTTACATGTTATATGGATGGTAATATCATGTTAAAAGGAATGTATAAGTGTTTTAACATGTTGGTTAAGTATTAACATGTATAAGTACAAATTAGGGTTTTAATGTTAACTTAATAAGTTACAAGTGAAAATGGTGTAGATACTTGTTAATCCTTGTTACCTTTGACTCTATTAGACAAACATGATCTATGGACTTTATATCTGTGTGACATAAAGATATAAATGTTGTAAAGTAGTTATAACAAGGTGTTGAAGCATAATGGTACAAAAATCAAACTTAAAAACATGTTTTAATAAAAAACTTCCAAACTTGCTGGTTGTTCGAACTTGTTACATCCATGTTCGGTTTTATAAATATAGTACATCTACATAATGAATTCTAAATGATAAGAACTCGAAAAACGGATTAATAACGAAGAAGATAACTCTAGTTACGAGTTTACGCGCTAAATTACTTTATAAAACAATATTTTATAAAAGTTAACTAATTCATGGCAGGGGATAATTATACTTTGTTAACATACAATAATATGATATAACTTTCAATTACGAGAACGTGTTCGAAAACGGAGCTATAACGAAGAAGATCGACTAAAACGGGGTTTTCCGTTAATTAAAAGTACTAAAAACGATTTTTAGCGTTATGAAACAGTACAACACTATTCATCATGAATCCTCGCGGGAAACTTAAAATGCAATATTATGATCCATCGTCTTAATACGAAATCGTGAGGAGTAAGAATCGCGAGAATTCGGACTTAAAAAACGACAAAGTTATGTCATTTTGCTAAAGCGTAATTATAAAGTTTTTACTTTTATAAATCCGATGTCACTAAAGAATAGATGGTGATATAGCTATATATATATATATATGTTATTATTTATCAAAGTGCTATATTACTAGGGAATTTCATAATGAGGCTTCTTCGGATGGCGTATTGACGAGTTGTTGGATTTACGATTTAAAGTGTCCTAACTCCCGTACGTCCGTCGGACTCTTAATTATATGATAGCCCGAACGTTTCGTAATGATAACTATATAGGATTATATATGATTGTTGTTAGACAACGTACTTGAATACTGATTCGACCTATATTAACTAGGTTGCATTCGGGCGTTAGCGTGACGCGTTTTTACTTGGGATATTTTATTATCAATTTACTCACTCAAGGTGAGTTCATAGCCCCATGTTTTTACAATTATTGATTTACAAGTTTTGGGGTGAGAAACATGCTTTGTTTTACAAATTGGACGCAAGTGTACATTTTATCATGATTACGTGTTTGCCTAAGTAGCGATAACCCACTATGCCCATGAATCATGAACTGTTAATTCCTGGTTTGGAAGCGCGAGTGATTATAGATAGATCTATTTGGGATTGACCTCCCCGTTCGGGTGACTAGCTATCACTGGAAACGAACGTATATCATGTCGGATTTTGGATGTTACGGGTTGAACATCATCACGGGCAATGTAGGCAATATTTATATATTGTTCTTTCATCTTGTTGAGCTTCGGTGTCATGAGCTTAGGAAAACGTAATTACATTTTGTGATGTCTGCATCTGTTACATTATCACCTGGAAAGTCTTGCGGTCCTGCATTTACATTTACATAAACCTATGAAATTCACCAACTTTATGTTGACGTTTTAAATGCAATCTTTTATAGGAGGTCATTAAGCACGAGGTGCGAAGGATACATTGGTGGTTATATTTTGAATGTATGCACTAAAGATTTTAAGTGCATTTACATTTTGTATATCTGTTATGGGCTGGAAATCTTTGTAATAATAACAAGTAAACAAGTAAAGCTTCGGGCTTTTGTAACACATACTTTATTAAATCTAATGTATCAGTTTTAAACGACTTTTTGGTCGTTCTTATATTATCTTGTGTTATTGATCTGAGAAGTAACACGCCCCGGACCCTTATTCCGTTGCGACCCAATTTGGGGGTGTTACACAGAAACCAGGTCAATACATATGCTGTCAGAATCACATGTTGATTGCTGACATTGAAACGAATCTTGGACCCAGTGATGCAAATGCACAACCCTTCCAGCCTCATTCGGATTCTCCTTAATAGAACTTGTCTCATTTGTCATGGAGATTCACACGTTATCTATTGACATCTCATTCCGAGATCGTTGATATTGAATAGGTGGCAATCTGCTCAAGCCTCCGAGTACTAAAACCAAAAAATGCACTTAATCGAGTCTAGAGCCAAGAGATCATCTAAATCTTGTTATGACACATCCATTTTCAACACTTGTTGAAACATCATTTAAATTCACAAGTACTGTTAACAAGAGTCTACGCACTATCTTGTGATATTTTCCAGAACATCCAGTGAGACTATAAGTTTTCACAATGTAGATAGAAATCCTTGTCTTGTGGCAGCACAAACACGCTCTTGGGTAGGTGACTTGCGAGATTCTATATGAATCAAACTTGTGACAACTGGATATCGATTTGGTCCAGAAAATGAATTGACGGTTGATGAATTTTGATAAAAGCTTAAAACTCCTGATGTGTTACAAAAAAATGCTTTTACAAGTAATACGTCAATTGATTTTCAAAATCAATTTTCTTGATTATCACTAACGTAAACCTGCAGGTTAAAACGGTGGTGACAGTATCCCAATCAACCAAAGTCGATTCATTACCACATATTCATGCTCATTCTACAAAGACAAACAATCATGAAAGCTCAAGATTTAAAGACAAAGACTTTCGCAAACTCTGATTTGAAGCTTTCAAGATGAGGCATAGTATGAGAATGTTGGTCAAAGACACAAGATAGCAAGATGGCACAGACGTTAAAGACAATGTCAAAGGCTCAAAAGTAAAGATCACAAAGCATGAAGGAACAAGCTTACAACAAAGAACAAAGAGAAAGACCAAGACCACATGAGCTTAATGACAAAAGCAATCTCATTGATCTCATAAAGGAGTGTCATCAATGAACTCACTTCGAGGGAGATTGCTAGCCTCAAAATATTGTGTCAAACATGAAGTTCGCCCATTATGTATTTAAGTCTCGGTCATTCAATTAGTTGACGTTGTAATAGGATAATATCAAGAATCGGGCTCGATAGTTAATCTAATATTGTATATGTTTCGGGTTTAATCCCAAGCAAAACCTGAGCCCAAGTCCTAGTTAAATATCCTGCACGTTACTTTAATGTGCCGGGGTATATAAGTAACTTTTCCTCTTTGGAAAAGTTAGTTGTTCATTCTAAAATATCTTTTTCCTTTTCCTAAACTCTCTCATCTCTCTCTCTCTCTTCTTTCTCTCTCTATAAAACAACTCACCTTCTTCTCTTTTCTAGTTCGATTCATGATTGTTATATATGTTATGAAGTGTTAACGGGATCCTACACATAGGTAGTGATGTCGGCCTTCATATTGGGCCACTAATATAGCTTCTCGTCCTGATACATTTTGTCAGAACCCGGATGAATAGAGTATTTTGACTTATGGGATTCGTGCATGATCACAGTCCTCAAATCGTCATAACATGGTAACCAACTCCTGCCATTTAAGCATAGAGTTCCATCCGCGCGGGGTCCCAACTTCTCCTTTGGTATATCCTTCCTGATCATACCTTATACGTCTTCATTCTTGATGTTCTCTGGTTTCTGTGCCTCTATCTGAGCTTCTAGAATTTGCTTGGGTAGATTCAAAACCAATAGTCATGTCTAAGGCTCGAACCCATAATAGCTTATTCCGTTCTTTATGGCTTAAGGCATCGGCCACTATGTTTGCTTTCCCCGGGTGGTAACGTATTTCACAATCATAATCGCTAAGAAACTCTAACCAACAATGTTGTCTCATGCTCAGCTCCTTTTGATCAAGAATGTGTTGTAAACTCTTGTGATCTGTGAATACTATACACTTGGTTCCATACAGATAGTGTCTCCAGATTTTTAAAGCAAACACTACTGCACCAAGTTCCAAATCATGAGTCATATAGTTCTTCTCATGAATCTTCAATTGGCGTGATGCATAAGCAATCACCTTCTCTCTTTGCATCAACACAATGCCCAAACCTTTAATCAAAGCATCACAGTATACGATAAAATCTTCGCTTCATTCAAGTAAATCCAGAATTGGTGCACTACACAACTAATGCTTAATTAGTTGAAAAGCTACTTCTTGCTTGTCACCCCAATCAAACTTAACTCCTTTCTGAGTAAGCTTGGTCATTAGCTTGGCGATCTTCGAAAATCCTTCGATGAATCTTTGGTAATACCCAACAAGACCTAAAAATTGACGAATCTCCATTGGTGTTTTAGGAGATGCCCAATCTTTTATAGATTCGATCTTGGCGGTATCCACGTGAATTCCCTGACTATCAATCACGTGGCCAAGAAATTGTACCTTGGGAAGCCAAAATTCACATTTAGAGAATTTAGCGTACAACTCCTCTTTCTTAAGCAATTCTAGAATTGCCTTAAGATGTTCTTCGTGTTCCTTCTTGTTCTTGGAGTAGATAAGGATATTGTCAATAAAGACAATCACAAACTTATCCAAATATGGCTTGCACACCCGATTCATGAGATCCATAAATACCGCTGGTGCGTTCATCAAACCAAATGGCATAACTTGGAATTCATAAGACCATATCGAGTTCTGAATGCCGTCTTTGAAATATCTTCTTCCCATACTCGAAGCTACTGATAACCTGATCGCAAGTCTATCTTAGAATAAATACTGGATCCTTGTAGTTGATCAAATAAATCATCGATCCTTGGGAGTGGATAATGATTCTTCACCGTTAGCTTGTTCAGCTCTTGGTAGTCGATGCACATTCAAAATGATCCATCCTTCTTCTTGACAAACAAGATCGGAGCTCCCCAAGGTGAGGAACTGGGCCTTATAAAGCCTTTGTCGGATAGCTCCTTCAGTTGGTCTGACAATTCTTTCATTTTGGACGAGGCCAATCGATAAGGTGCCCGTGCTACAGGTGCAGCACCAGGTATTAAATCGATTTTTGGAATTCCACTTGTCGAGTCGGAAGGAGACCTGGCAAGTCCTCAGGAAATACTTCAGGAAAATCTCGAACGATTGGTACGTCCTCAAGTCGCTTCTTCTCCGACTTGTCTTCAGTCTTCTTTGTAGTAACATGTGCCAAAAAGATAGGACATCCTTTTAGTATGTACTTCTGTGTTTTAGTGCACGAGATGATATTCAAATGAGTCTCGTTTCCCTGGTCGCTTCCGTCTCCACGAACAATCAACGTTTCATTTCCCCAGGGAATACAAATGATTTTCTTGGCACAAACAATGACAACTTGGTATTTTGCCAACCAATCCATACCAATTATGACGTCGAAACTACCAAGTTCTACGGGAATTAATTCTATGTTGAATGGGTGGTTTAAGAAATTTAATGTACAACCACGAATGATAGCGTTTAACCTAATTATTCTCCCGTCAGCTAGTTCAACATCATAATAATGATCTAAGGTAGATGGTGTGATATCAATTTGGGAGCTAAATGCAGTAGACACAAAGCTTCTATCGGCACCAGTATCAAATAAGATAGAAGCATAGCGGTTGTTTAGAAGGAACGTACTCGTAACGACGTTTGAGTATGGGTTTGTCCCTGCACGGCCTACCGCATATACTTTTGCTGGAGCATTGCCATTTCCACCTTGGTTACCATGGTTGTTGTTTTTTAGCTTTGGACAATCTCTCTTGAAATGTCCCTAGGCTCCACATTCATAGCAAGTGGGTTTCTGACCTGCCCCAATGTCCCTTTTGGTTATTAGCAGTATTGGCATTTGCAGTACTCCTACAGTCACGGGCCAAATGGCCAACTCTGTTGCACTTGTTGCATTTTGGAGCACATTGGCCTTTATGATGATAGTTGCATTTTGAGCACAGAGGTTTAGATCCTCCGTAAGGTTTCTTTTCACCAGACCCTGCAGCATAAGCCATTCTAGTGTTCTGCCTCTTGTTTTATTGTTGTTTGTGGTTATCATCTTGCTTTCTTTTGTTTTCACTCTATCGTTCAGTAAAAGTGCGGATCTTCTTGTCCATCAGCTCAGTTGCAAATTCAATTGCATCCTGCATGGTTTTTGGCTTAGATGCCATTACGCTTCCGTGAATCATGTCGGGCAAACCACCAACATATTTCTCAATCTTGTCTGACTCTTCAAGAAACATCCTAGCACACATCAATGCCAGTTCCTAAAAACGTTGGTTATAGCTTACCACATCGGTACCTTTAACCTTCAAATTCCACATCTCAGCCTCCAGCTTCTTAATCTCGCCCCTTGGGCAGTACTTGTCGGTCATCTTCTTTTTCAGGTTTATCCAAGTCATTACATAAGGAACATCGTGGCCAACAGTCTTAACGTGGGAGTTCCACCACGTTAGAGCACTTCCAAGAAGAGTACAAGTATAAAACTTGATTTGGTTTTTCCATAAAGCAGTTTCTTATACGGAACACGGTTTCCATTCTTTCAAACAACTGAGTCAACTCGATGACTCCTTCAGTACACTTAAAGTATAGGGGTTTGCATTTCATAAAGTCTGGGTAAGTGCACTCACGAGCAGGAGGAGCTTGCCTCCTTACACCCGTGCCTGAATCATGACTGTCTTCGCTATTTTGGCTTTTGTCAGCGTCACGTGCTGCTAGTGCATTAGCAATGCCTTGGTTAATCAGTCTCTTAAGTTGCTAGTTAGTCACAAAAGTAGTGGGGGTGGTTGTTGTGGCTGGTGTTGATCTGGTGGTTCTTTTTGGTGCCATTTTCTTTAATCACAAGAAAATATAATACCCGATAGATTTCATACAAATCATAACCATGACATGACATATACACAATAAATAAAGTGAGATCACATCGCACATTGAAATATACAACTGAACTAAAATTAACAATGGTGTAGCTAAATCGACATTCATTCGTAATAAATTCGATTACAGACATGACATAATACATCCCTTCCATATATAGTCTGGAAACATACATGACCTGATTCGGTTACAAAATGATCACTACCATTAGGTTAAAAAAGGAAATATAAACAACCTAAAGCCTTACTAGCCGGGAGTTACCCATAACACTTAGTAGGCTAAACAACATAGCTACAACATAACAACTCTAAGAGCTACTACCGGCCTCCTCCGGTATCTTGGGTTGTGTTGGACGGCTAGCGGGTCCCTGCTGACTTTGGAGCTTTGTCACCTGTGTCTGCAGTGTCCTTAATAGTATTAGTGTCTCCACAAGCTGTGCCTGTCGGGTGCGATCTGCTACCCGCAACCCTGCAATCTTCGTCTGCTGTACTAGCACTGTAGTCCGTAGTGCTCTAACCTCAAAACGGGTTGTGTCACTAGCATCCATTGACTGTAACCAAGCCTCACGAGAAAGTCTAGCCTCAGTCTCCATCAGTTTAGCAGTGCGACCATGAGCGCGTCTATCTCTACGCAGCATGTTGAGCTAACCGCTCATCAACAATCTCTGATCCTGTGCATCGTCCAGTCTCACATAAATCTCATATGTGTCCTGCCTAACAGTCATGACAAAATATGTCATCCTCTGACTCAGTCCTACTACATCAGTCGCAGCTGGTGTCCCCTGCATGTCCTCAACCATCTTATCCCAAGTATCTGTAATCTCATAACCAACATATCTCTTGGGGTCTCGCCTAATCTCATCATCTAAAGTGCCAACAAATCCATGGTCTACTCTAAAGCCTCCAGTGGGTCTAGTAGTGGGAGCAGATGAACTCACACCGACCTCATATCTCAGACATAGAGTAATACACAACCTCTTTCGAGGCAGAAATGTAACCTCGGAAACTCCTGCTCTACAGACAGTAGAGGGAAGAAGCAAAGGTGGTGATAGAGTAGGTAAAGGTATAGGTAGGAGTGGTGGTGATGGTATCTGAGGTAGTGGTGATAGTATCTGGGGTAGTGGTGATGACAATGGAGAGAGTGGTGATGGTGGTGGAGTAGGTATGGCAAGAAGTCTAGCAACCTCTGTATCTAAAGGAAGTGATATGGGTGTCTGAGCTCGGATAGACATCCTAGCCGTAACACGATGTATAGGTGGTGGGACAAAGTCGGCCGGAGCTGGGTGCTCCTCCTCCTCCCCCTTATCCTCGTCCTCCTCAACATCATCATCATCATCTTCGTCATCATCGGATGGCTTATCATCATCATTGTCATCGTCTCCTTCGTCGGCAGGATAATCAGTGGGGTCCTCCTCGGGATCCTCCTCATCCTCCTCTAGATCGGAGTCTGCATTGTATCCTGGTGAGTCGGTAGTAGGTGAGACAGCAGCAGGCAGTAGCTGCTCCTCTTCTGGAAACACCTCATCCTCCAGTGGCATAAACTCTGGGTATACAGGCTCAGGAACAAACTATGGTAAAAGTGGTTCCTGCTCTGGCTACTCAGGGCCAGGCACATAATCCGGTGATGGTAGGGCCTGAAAAGCATCAACCACATAAGCGTAAGGGTCCTCTAGCATCATAGGCAGTCCATCAACTCTTGGAGATCCTATGTCTGACAGATCCTTAAACGAACTAGATACCTCCGTGTAAGTGACCGTGGAATCCTCTGAATCCGACATGACCAAATTTGAAAATCAAAAGTAGCTTATATAAGTATTAATATAAGACTCTTAAAGTAATGTAATATACATAGTATTTTATAACATGTATATTAATCATGAATGCATCTAGTCTAACCAACTAATGCAACAACTAGTGTATGTATGTCCTGTGAAAATCCCTTTATATGAACGTAATGTTTGAAAACGGTTATAGTCCAGCAAAAACATTTGACCTGGTTCTCTATAACTTTGGCTCTTGATACCAATCTGTAACACCCCCAAATTGGGTCGCAGCAGAATATGGGTCTGGGGGTGGTACTTCATAGATCAATAACACAAGATATATATAAGAACGACCATTTAAAAGTCGTTTAAAACCGATACATTGGATTTAACAAATTGTTGTACATAAGTCCAAAACTTCACTTGTTCATTGTTCAAAATACAAAGATTTTAGTCCATAACAAATATATCCCCAAAATGTAATGCAACCAAATCTTTAATGCATACGACTTCCAAAATAACGACCACCAATGTATCCCTGGTCTTGTACCTCATTAATCTCCTGAGAAAACATTGCTTAAAACGTCAACAATAATGTTGGTGAATTCATAGGTTTGTAAAATGTATAATGTAGGACCGTAAGATTTCCCTATAATAATGCAACAGATGCAAACATTGACATTGAAGGTCGACATGTATGAATTGCAATATAAATTTCCAACATTGCCTGTGTTGATGTTCTAACCCGTAACATCCCAAATCTGACATGGTATACGTTCGTTGTCCGACATACAGGCACAGTGAGCATGACTCACCCAAACGGGTATGTTAATCCCCAAATAGATCTATTTATAACATTCGTGCTTACAACAAGTAATTGACAGTTTATGATAATGGGCTCAGAGGGTTAACGCTACTTAGGAAAACATGTAATCGTAATGTAAAATGTCCACTTGCGTCCAATTGTAAAACATGCATATGTTTCTCACCCCAAAATGTGTAAATCATTATAAATGTAAAATGTGGGGCTATGAACTCACCTCGAGTGGATGAGTTAACAATGTAAATCAAATGCGTAAAAATTCATCACAAATATGCCCGAATGCAACCTAATTAATTATAGGCCGTATGAGTACTAAGTACTTTGAATAACTAATACCGTATATAATTCTATATAGCTACATCACCATCTATTTGTATTTGTGAAATCATATTTATAAAGTAAAAACGTTTATAAATACCTCTTTAGTAAGAATGGCGTAACTTTATCGTTTTAAGTCCGTTTCTTACGTTTCTTATGTCCACGCTTTCGTATTAAAAAAAGTTATCAAAATATTACATTTTCATATTTTAAGTCCTTTGGTGAACAGTACTTTTTACTGTTCATATACTTTTATAAAATTAATCGTCGTAAACTCGTAAATGTCGTATCTTATTCGTTTCAACTCCGATTTTAGTGATTCTTTCGAGCACGTCTTCATAATTAAAAGTTTTATCTAACTAATGTATTTTCCAAAATGTATCTGAGATGAATTGTGATTTTTACTTTTCATATTTTATATAATTATTTTTATAAACTTTAATTATCATAAACACGGAAAAATCCATAACTCCTTCTTTATTGATCAAAAAATTATGATTCTTAATATTTTGGAATCCTAAAAATACATATTTTCTGTGAAAAATAACCAACCATTTATATCAGATGTGGTTTGTAATATTTTTTATAAAATTTCTTTTAAAAAAGCGTTTATTATCGTATATGGCGTATCTTCTTCGTTATAAATCAGAATTTCGAGTTCCTTACATATTTGGAATCCTCATGAGATGTAGTATTTTATAAAAATATAAAATGAATGCTTTATATTTCGAATTAAAATTGCCCTTTTTGATCTTTTTGCTAAAAATGTTTTTTAAACTAGTTTTTATAACTTTTAAGCTTACACTTGTTACAAGTCCTCTACCACACAATATAACACATGTATTACATACTTAAGGTCCTTAGTCCATAGATTGTCTAAAAAATGTCCATGATAACAAGTCTACATATTCCATTTGCTTATAAATTTAATAAGTAAACCTTTTATGCAACTAGTTTTTATATACTCTTTATAAAGAAACCAGCACTTGTATAATACTTATACTTTCATTCTAACATGTATTTAACATTCATATAACATGAGACAAAGCTCATCAAACCATGAACTAGTATAAAAATCCATTTTACAAGTTAATAAGTTTCCTAGATGGTGATTAACTATATTGTAACACCCCCATTTTCGTATATCAACGGAAGGGT